>VDFB02000015.1:471999862-472192103 GCA_007258455.2 Sequoia sempervirens
AATTCCATGAAACAAATACAAGTTGTATATAATTGTAATTTAGGCAAAATGATTTTAAAAAACTTCACTATGTTTCAAATAAGGATTGAAAGCATATATGTGGGTTTACATGCAACCAAAAAAAGTTAGAGATGATGCTATCAAAGATTCTTGAACTTAAGAATTTTCCATGGAACAAATATGTACATATAATTGTAATTTAGGCAAAATGATTTTTAAAAAATTCACTACGTTTCAAATAAGGATTGAAAGCATATATATGGGTTTGTAACATGCAAATAAAAAAAGTGAGAGATGATGCTATCAAAGGTTCTTGAACTTAAGAATTTAAAATGGAACAAATATGTACATATAATTATAATTTACACAAAATGATTTACAACTATATACAAGTTGTACTATAAGTTCTCATTTGAACATGTATAGGGTTACAAGTGAACTTGAAAACTATGGATATAATCTAAGTCAAAGATTCCGGTTTAGCCCACTCTTCAATAACATGTAGATTTTTTTGATGATCATCACTATCTAGTCTCCATTTTCTTCGGCCACGTGGATGTGGAACTGCATGAAGATGTAGAGTGGTAGCAATTATTAACTGACTATATTGATTTACCTTGTTAATAGGTTGATAGTCAACAAAATGAATCTCATGCTGAACTCAAGAAAAAGTGTTGTTTGTTAGGGGATTGGTCAAACCCATTTTTGATAATTAAATTTTGACATGAAACATTGAAAATGCATGAAGGAATGATGAATGGAAAATGCAATAGAAAAACCCACCAATCCTCAATTGAAACCTTGGAATAAAAATCTAAATATTAGCATGAAGTGGCCTTGTGAATGTATATCTTGATCATAAGCTTGAATATACAACTTTGATAATTGAAACCCCTTTTTTTTCCTTGTGGGTAAGATAAGTTTTTTGTGTTGATCTTGTTTAGTGGGAGTTTTGTAGTGGAATTTGTTTGTAAAATTATTATAGGTTTAAGATGGAAAGCACATCCAAAAGAATAGAGATTGAGAAGTTGAACAGTGGAAATTTTGAGTTGTGGAAACTGAAAATGGAATATTTTCTTGTGGATTGAGAGTTATGGACTATAGTGTCTTCTAACGAACCATTAGCAACCTCACAAGATGACTGGGATACAATGGACCAAAAAAACAAGGTTCTGATTAGACTGTGCTTGGTCAATTTAGTTCTTTTGAATTTCCATGAAGAGAAGACACCAAATTTTTTTTGGAAGAAGCTTAGTGACATTTATCAAGGAAAATCTTTGGTAAATAAGTTATTCCTAAGGAAGAAGCTAGACTCTTTGAAAATGGAGGAAGGTGCATTTGTTGTAGATCATTTGAATGCATTTAATATGATCATTGCTCAATTAGCATCTATTGGTGTGAAAATTAATGATGAGGATCATTGCATTCTCCTATTGTGCTCATTTCCTGACACATGGGATCACTTGGTAATGGCTATTGGGAGTACAACAACCACTTTCAAGATGGAAGATGCGGTTGCTTTGCTACTATCAGATGAAATGCGAAGGAAGTCTTCTAAGATGGCTAAGGAAACCCTTTCTATTTGAGGAAGATCAAAGGAAAGAGGTAAAAAGAAAGACAAAAAGTATAGATCCAAGTTAGAGGGGAGATCAAAGTCTTCTAGTAAAAAGTCCAAGGTGAAGTGTTAGAACTATGGGTAGACTAGACATATTTGAAAAGATTGAAAAGAGAAAAATAATAAGAAAAAGAAAAAAAAAATTTCTGATAATGAATCCTCTCATACTGATGCAAATTCCTTCATAGAAGCCTTGGGAACTCAAGCATCAGATCATCAAACCCCTTTTTGATAATTAAATTTTGACATGAAACATTGAAAATGCATGAAGGAATGATGAATGGACAATGCAACATAAAACCCACCAATCCTCAATTGAAACCTTGGAATAAAAATCTAAATATTAGCATGAAGTGTCCTTGTGAATGTATATCTTGATCATAAGCTTGAATATACAACTTTGATAATGGATCGCCAATGCTACATCAACACACTAGATCACTAGCATGCAAGACTTTGACATGATGATAGATAACTTGATTGCTACAATAAACTTCAATAATTTGCCCTTGAATTCCTTTGAAATTCTCTTGAACTCATAAAATTTCCCTTAGGATGTTTTCATAATAATTCTTAGGTGAAACTATGTGAATTATCCTCACATTTATACTAATTAGAGATTAACCCTAAAATTCAAATAATTCAAGTTGACATCATATCTAGGATTAAAAATCATTATAATCCCACCACAATTAAATTCAAAAAGTGGTGTCCTATGTGAGGAGGACCCATTCTCCACTAAAGGTGAATGGGTCATAGCACAATTTCCTAAGACCATGCTTCGGGGTGAGGAAATAACATCAAAAAGCCATTTCAAAAATGCCAAGAAAGGGGTGTCGTATGGGGATGGGACCCATTCGCCAGTAGTGGAAAATGGGTCCTAGCACCATTTCTGAGGACATGAAATTTACCAAATTAAATGTCATGCAATATCATTATTGGGTGTCTAGATAGATCCTTCGGAAAATATAATTTTAATAAGGGTTAAATTTTAATTAAAGGGGCCAATTAAGTTCAATTAACCAAAATTAATTAATGAAACACTATAATAGTGTGAAAGTGTAATATAACACTTTACAACACCCTAAATAAGGTATAAATTAAGTACATTTTATTTAAAAGGTCCCTAGACTCAATGTGAATGTGTAAGACTGATGCAGACAAAGGAAGACACTCACCCTTTCTCAACTTCAATAACCAAAACATGTGAGATCAGAGTTTCAAAGTACACTGGATCCATCAAATATCATTACCCAACTGATTTTACAAATACAATCTTCAGCTTATGCTGCAAGGAATCAAAACACTTCATTAGTGCACCTTTCCAAAACATAGATTCATTCAAGAACAAATAGGACTTTTCTCCAATAGTCCAAACACAAACATGGACACAAACATGATCTACATAACATATAACACTCACCGAGAACCCTAAATCCAATAACACAAACCATCAACATCACTTTGTCCCACCATATCATTTAGTTCCTTAAGACTATCCTAAAGATGACTGTAAATACTCTTTCCTTATAGGACAATCACCAACTTTTAGTTCAAGAAACAAGAAATTCACCAATCCAACCTTGCAAAGGCTTCAAAATACATTAAATTCCACTTGAACAACTCTTTGGAAAGTTTGTGACATGCACAAAACATAATAACTTGTAATCTTCCTTTTAAGATTATATTATCATTGTCAATATAGGACAATCAATGTAAAATGAAATTCAAACTTGTTTATCCTCTAAATATTGAAGGAAATGATTAAATACACTCACCTACACCTTTACAAACCTCTTCCAATCAAAGAAATTCCCTTTCCAATATCAAAGCATGGGGTTAAAGGACTGTATTATGCATTTTTCTCAATTTTAATTAAAAATATAGTCTAGGGCTTGCTTGTAATCATACGAGTACAAATGCTTAGGATACCAAACCTTGAATTGTGAAAGATAGCATCAAAACAGACCTTCATACAAAATTTTAGAAGATTTCACTATATCTAGATTAAGAGAAACTTAATTTTTGCTTCATACTATTACCCTAGCAAGGGTTTTGGACCAGTTTTGAGAAAAGTGCATGTATCTAATTCAAATGTTAATGAAATTGCATTAAACAAGAATAAAAAGGAAGGTGATTGACTTAGCCTTCACTTACATCCAATTTTGAACCATTTTCAATCCGTACAATCCCGTGCATAAGCCTGAAACAATGAATTTATTGGAAAATGTGCATAAAAATAGGGTTCTTTTATTATTTTCTTCAAGAATTCAATCACCTATGAGTACAAAAGGAGTTAAAAGGAAATTTTAAAGGCATTTACACCATCTAGAATCAATTTCTAACTGTTTTGCAACTTCTTCCTATTGTTTAGACTATAATGACCTATTAACTCCCTAATTGTTGCTTTATGCACCTTTTAGATTGTTGTGCAATTTTGACATTATTTGTTGACAATTTTGAATTTTTTTCACATTGATAGGACTTTAATACATTATAAATTACTTAAATGACCTTGATTACAAGGTGAAACATCAAATTGAACCAATTTCTCAATCTTTCCTCTAGGAGGTAAAATTGTGTCAAGGTCCTCCTACACCAAAGACACATTACAACACTAAATCAAGACACAATTAAGTTATTTTTATATTAATTATCCCCAAATTAAGCATTAAAAATGGTTACTTTTTTCTACACTACAAATGGTTAGGTTAAGTTGATAAGTCACCCCATTATAATTTTAGAGTTTATCTTTCTGAAATGTTGGTAGGTGAACCTCCAATACTCTGAACTCTGATGTGGGATATGACCTATCATTCACCTACTACTAGTACTAGATATTTATGAAATTTTATTGTACTTGTTGCTCATTGTTAGTTTTCCTTGTGGTTGTCTTTGGTAGGTGGCTTTCTATTTTTGATTCTTGTGTTTTTTCCATCAGATTCAACTATTTCAAGTTTTTTATTTCTTCATTTTGTTTCCCTTTGATCTTTTATTTTCCCCATTTTCTTTCTTGGTCAAATAATTATAGGTTCTAGAGCACACTTCGAGGTTGTTTATGATGTCATCACTATATATCCTTAGAATTGTTTGAAAATTTGTGTACCTCTACTAGTTTTGGCATGACATTGAGGGTTCCTCCAAGTATTACAAGTTCTAATTCTTTTAAGGATCATATAGTAGCCTTCCATTTCTAGGATTCCCTTGTTGGCATGCCACAGGTGGAACTCCCAATCCTTGATCCCCGATCAATTAAGATTCCCCTTTTGGATATTTATCTACCGTTAGTAGGTAGAAAGTTGACTTAAATCCTAACCCTTAGTAGTCTTCAAAGTTTTATTTAGGTGGTTGGGATTTTCCTTGATGTTTTACCATTTTTCATAGATGTGAACCATCAATTTTTTGGTTTGATTATAACTATAGACTACTCTTGCACCCTTAAGATCTTCCACCTAAAAAGAGAGAGATACAATAACCTACAAAACTGAGGTGGTTTTCTCAAATAGAAGATTGTATGATGTTATGAAGACTAAATGCAATGTTGTAAATGCAACTAGATGATGAAATTGATTAACTATTGATGCAAAACTAATGTAAAATGCAATGTTTGAAAACAAAATGAGATATGCAAGAATAAAACAAAACATGAACAAATGCAGAGCAAAAATGAAATAGGTTGAATAGAGTGCACTTGGAAGAACATTAGAGACTTGAAAAGATTATGGAATGCTAGAAAAATCACTATTGATGACCAATAGGACTCATTCGCCACTTATGGAGAATTAGTCCTCCTACTAGTAAAATCTCCTAAAACAAGTTTACGATTCTTGGGAATTGGAATCTAACAAAATCACACTTTTCATCCTTTAGGTGGGACTCATTTGCTACTGATGGTGAATCAATCCTCTTCCAAAATTTTGTGAAATCAGGGGTCAACTCTGTAGCTCTAGATCTATACTTGTCTTCATGTCGGGTTGATTGAGTCAAATCTATAGAAAACGGACTATAGGTTGTCTCCAAGCTTGAAATGGGGTTTTGTTGACTTGAAACACTTTTTGACTTCTTGTGCACTTTTCAACACCTAATTGCTTGATAAATCTGCATACAAAAGTTTGCAAACACACATACAAGAGGGGGAAAATGGTTAAGGGTTATATTATAGGGATTTTCCTTGGTCAAGTCCCACTTTGCTAATCAAACCCTTAACAAAATAATGAATATGAAGAGAATGATAAACAATCACTCTCGCCTCCGGAAGAAATACCCTCCGACAAATCAAACTCCGACACATTTCACGAGTTAAGCACCCTATTGAAGCCGTTGTGGGAGAAATTCCCTCAAAATATCAGTTTAAAATGGTACTAACTCAATTGTTGTTATTTATAAATCATATGCTTTTTACCCTTTTTAAAAATTATGCAATTTTATTATAATCAGATAACAATGTAATACCTACTACATTTAACTGCAAACTTGCCTGACCAAACCACTTCACAAATAATTGTTTTCGATTCTAAACAAGCCGGTGCGTTCTTAAAATCTTATCCTTCACGGTACATAAAAAATCAAAAGTTCCTTTATTCTGGATACCGCTTTTCCTAAATGCCCCAGTATCTTAACCTAGAAGCTAACAATCCTTTACGAACCTGAATGTCACATTTTCTTAAAAGAATTGCACTTGTACTGTCTGTTGTATTCAAGTAGAGTTGCGCAGATTTCCAAACGTGAAAGGAACAGATTCAATCCACAGAGCTTGGAGTTCGTTTACACCGAGCACTACAATTTTTTTCACAGGAAATTTAGGCAATCTTATGTTTTATATGACATACACCTGGGGTAAATAATTGAGATTTAATCTCTATTTTTAAATATTTGTAATCCCATCTGCTACTTTCCAATAAAGATTGACATCGCATTAAAGCAGGGACAAAATCTGAGTTACGGCAATATGTAGATTTTTTCCACATATTTTGCAACAAATCGAAACCATTCATTCACCGTTTTCTTTTTCAGCTCTGGATAGCTAATTCGTTTATAAAATATGCATTTCAGTAGCGACCGTAATTTCAGTATTCGTGATCTGGATTCGTACAATCTTTTCATTTTCCTTTTTATTTTATTGTTTCTTTTTCCTTTACTTTCAGGGACAGATTCTTACTTTCTCATTTTTTTAATTTTTCTTTTAAGAAAAGTTAGATTAGAATATAAGAAAACTTACGCATGAAGTCTAGAGGATTGTGTAAACACACGTTCCACATCAGTATAGTTTTCCGGGAAATGCGTCTTTTAACTTTAAATATATAAATTTGTACGAGATTCTTTGTGAATGTAGGTAAGTGACAAAAAGATGATTCATAACAATATGTGGAGGTATAAAATTCTTTCATTAATTTCGGCTATCAAATCTCATAGTTGGGAAGTTCGCGCTTTGGTGAAAAACGGTTGTGTCCAAACCCTAACCCGCTCGCAGATCCACGAGATACCTTGGAATCGCCTTCAAAGAAAGGAGAGTGTCTAGTCCGTGACGCCTGGAAGCATGAAGAGCAAAAAGCAAGGAAAAAGGTGGATCTGAAGCAGCAAAATGGAAGATCAAAACGTTGGCCCGGCTTAAACATCACACACTAAGCGTTTGACCGCTTAGGTGGACGTTGTGGCGCCCTCTACCACTATCTTGTTTCCGTTCGTTATTTCCCTTTCCGTTAGTCCCGTGCAGTTACTTACACGGATTCCAGTAATGTGTTTAAATTGTTTCTCCCGCCCACGTGAATGCCGGTAGATGTGTTTAAATCCCGCCCACCTGCACCGTAGAATCCTGTGTTGCACTCACATTAAACAGTTTTCATTTGCCAGTGTACACGGATTATTCAAAACATCACAGTTGGATATCCTCTGGTAGACATGCATGCGGAATGTGGAAGCACGTCAACTGTGTGATAGGATGCCTCAAAGAAATGTGGTCTCATGGAATGCTTTGATTGCAGTATATGCACAAATATGTTTGTTGAAACAGATTCAGAAACTTTCAATCGAATGTAACTCGCAGTGGAAAGTTGGACTTCGCAATCTTTGCCAGCATACACCCTGCCTGTGCCACGATAGGAGCTTCAGAACGGAGCATGGACATCCATCGCAGGATGGATGAAAGATGATTTTTGTCAGATGTAGCCGTAACTGCCCTGGTAGACATGTATGCAAAATGGGGAAGCATAGACAAGGTACGTGAACTGTTTGACAGAATGCCTCCAAAAAAATGTTTTCATGGATTCCCTGATAGCAAGATATTCACAAAATGGATTTGTTGAAGTAGCTTCAGAAACTTTCAAGCAAATGCAATTAGCAGGTGTAATGCTAGACTCTACAAACTTTGCCAGCGTCCTTGCAACCTTTGCCGAAATGGGAGCTTTGGAACAAGGTATGGACATCCATCAAAGCATAAAGGACAGAGAAATTTTGTCAGATGTAGTATTTGCAACTGCTCTGTAGACGTGTATGCAAAGTGTGGAAGCGTACACAAGGCAGGCGAACTGTTTTACTATGTGCCTCAAAGAAATTTGGTTCCATGGTTGTAGGATATGAACAAAATGGATTTCTTGATAAAGATATAAAAAAGTAAAGCAAATAAAATTGGTTAAATCACATTCAAAAATATGTTTTAGGAGTATTTATAATGATGATGTTTTTTAATTAGAATCTAAAAATGTTGTGACTTATGGTCTTCTCTCAAACATTAGTGGTGCGAGGTTCAAATGGTAAGGAGATTGATAAATGGTAAAGGATATCATAGGATTCTTAGCTGTAGTTAGATTGAAATCCACGAAAAGGTGTGTGCTTTATGTGGAGAGGATAGCTCACATCCACAAACACAAAAGATCTATGCAAAGTTGGAGAGATTGGCTTGAGAGATGAAG
The DNA here is from genome assembly GCA_007258455.2 of Sequoia sempervirens. Lineage (NCBI taxonomy): Eukaryota > Viridiplantae > Streptophyta > Pinopsida > Cupressales > Cupressaceae > Sequoia > Sequoia sempervirens. The sequence continues at coordinate 472,008,386 of VDFB02000015.1, forward strand.
GCAGCAGGATATTTCCCAAGTTCAAGATATTTACTTAGTGAGGAAAAGGAGGGAAATGAGTTATTTCTCTACCATCATAGTGAAAAGTTGGTCATTACTTTTGGTTTGTTAGATGCATCCCAAGAACAAATATTATAGTTATTAATAACCTTCAATATGTGTTGATTCACACACTACAATGGAATTTATCTCCAAGATTGTTGCAAGAGGAATGTTTTGACAAACGTGAATTGTTTCCATCATTTTAAATAGAGAAAATATTCTTGTGAAGATGATTGGTTATGCTAAATAAAGTAATGTAAAAACTAGGCTTTCACTATAATAATATACACTATGTCACACCTACACTAATAATGAAGGAGCAAGGTTTTATTGTTAGATTCTAGAAAAAAAAATGTTTTTGTTTTTGTTTTGAATATTTGGCAATCTGGACCATGATGTTGGCTTCGTAAAATTATATGCATAGAGTGCATATACACTATTAGGGTATCTATCAAAGACTTATTTTACGATAACATGAACATCTAATTAAATTGTTTTCATAAATCTACATATGTATGAAATGAAAAGTTGGATAAGGTAGAGATAGAGAAAAACAAAAGATGAGGAAAACTTCAAGTAAATCAAAAGATGCTTGACTAGTAGGAAATGGGAGATGAGGGCTCACAATTACCCTCGTTATTTTCTACAATCCTTTTACTTAGATTAATCAATTGTCAAAATGGGACATCAACAATTTAACTAGCAATCAAGTGCATAAGACATGGGCATGTGATTGATTGACTCAGTAACTAGGAGCATCTAATCATACATGATAGTGTCTAAAGGTTGTATGGTCCCATCTTCCTAGTTACTTGGAGCAACATAAAAATTGATAACCTTGTACATAATCACCCCTCTAACTATTACAGTAGGATATAATGAGTGGGAAATATTTGAATGTTGGATGTCTTTTATAACAAAATTGATACAATAACTCTCTTCTGCCATAATGGCAATCCCTTGCTTTTATTTGATAGAATCTAGATTGACCCATTATCATTATTATGGTTTAGCTAGGATTTTGATTAAAAATATGATTAACCTTGAATCTAGTGTGGTTTTTGAAGTCCCTTTGAATGTTGACGATTCTCTCCTTGTGTAGGAAATAATGGTTTAAAGATAGGACAATCCACATTGATTGTAAAATTCATATGATGACACCATTTCTTCCATGACACTTTGACTATAGTAGTTGTATTAATACTTCTTTGGTAGTTAAGGCATGATTATTACCCTAAATTAATTGTCAACATAGGACATGATAGTGCCCATGGATTGATGAAAACATTCTAAAGAATAAAGGTTTGTTTTACTATCACAAAATTGGTGTGATTATTCTTATGAGCATAATATAGTAGTACTTTCAGGATAATTGATTATGATTACACAATGAAGTGAAGTTATAACTATGCAAAAGTGTTATGTTGCAATGAATACTTCCTTCCTTGATGATAGCCTAATTTATATATATGTTTGACAAGATTTTGTATTTAAACATATTCTCCCATCTTTATGATAGTCTTTATGAATAAAATATTAAACCAAGTGATGGCAATTCTTCAATGGTATTGGATTATTAATGGAGTGATTATTGTCCTAAGGATGATTAGGTTCATGGAATTCGACATGATAATACTTCTCTCATTTATGATAATTATTAAAGTAATGACGATTATCAATATGTATAGAGGTTAATATTAGAGCTTGAGGGTAGTAACGTCCGAAGTACCATGATTAACTTTGGTGTTGATGATGGAAATTTCCCCTTAATAAGGTAAGATATTATAATAGTTTAACAATAATTTAGTAACATGCCCAAAGTTTACCCTATTGTTTTCACCTAAGTTTTAACCCATGTATGAGAATAGATCAAGTTCACGAACACATAAATATTTCTTTTTAATTTAATAACATAGATGCACATTTGTAATAAACCTATTCCAAATCACATTGCATGAATAAAGTAACATTAAACATAATTGAAAGTAATGAATACATCTTTCATATACAATAGATGCAATAGCTTACTTACAAATGATAGCTTACAAGAGCTTAATGTACAAGAACATATTGCTCAAGTTATCCTCAACTAGAACACATATCTTCATCTTCTTTTGTTTCACACAAGTCTTGACTACCAACTACATGGGGGAGAGCATCACCCAAGTTCTTTTCCTCCAACCACAGACTTAAGCAGTCCCTTGCACATATTTCTATTCGTAGGATGGCCCTACCCTTCAATGAAGAGATTGGTATGAAACCCCTCTTATATAATGCCTACCTGAGCATGGTGTTGTGTCCTACATAACTAGTGTTTATGTACACTGGATACCAGCCTAACATGCATGACACTCCCTACTAGCTATGCAATCCTGGTTCACGTGAACTGAAAAAGTGTATACAATGGTAGCTACACTTACTTCCAAATATTTATCATATATAATAAATATAAATTCTTAGTACTTAATTTAAGTAATTTCATATGTTCACCCACCCCCTTGCTTGACTTGGAAACTCTATTGACCATAATTAGCTCTTGACTAGGTTTGACCTCAATAAAAATAACAAGATTCCATTCCAAAAAGTGATGTCACACTTATTTGATCCAATTGACCAAATAGGTTAATCTCAACCTTTGGTTTATACTAACCCAAGGAATAAAATGACTTCCTACTTCTAAGGACATGAATAACCACTCAAGGATACACTACCAACATGGTTTACACATCATCTTATCCTATCAATGATGACATAATACGTCTAACATGATATTATTCCCTTTGTATTACTATAATCATAATTCATGCAAGAATACAAGTAGCATACAATAAACTAGGTATCATACCTTTTAGATAGTTTTCCATAATTAAATCATGCAATCATGACAATCATAATAACTATATATATGTATCATAATAATAAGATACCACAAAATGACTTATATCCAATCTAGATATATGCACAAGCTTGATTCAACATCTATGATAAATAATCAATAACTTGCACAATTACTTACAATTAATTAAAAAAAAACATAGATTCAACATAAAAAAAAAGTAAAGGATAAAATAACTAAGCACTCCTAGAAATATAAAGCTCCCTCAAAGAATTTGTAACTCTAGATCAATGCCAAAACTCGTCTTGTTACTTTATTCAACTCAGCCTATCCTAATCAATCTGTTGTTACTCTCAATAATATTGCTCCTCTAACTCACAAATAATTACTCTTAATCTCACAATACTCTCATAGAATTAACTCAACAAAAAGAACAACAATGGATAGCAACAATGATCACAAATGAATAGCAAATGAACACAATGAACAACTATGATAACATCTATCATGAACAACCAAAACAAGAGCCCATCGACCCCTATTTATACAGAAAAAGAGAGAGTCTCAAATCTAAAAGATAGCTAAGAAATTTTCCACCTTTCCTTCCCTCTGATCTCTTCTACATCATTCAACAAATTTCTCCCTTTTCGTAGCACCACATCTTCAGTTGTGGGATTTCTTAGCCAACATGTGTTAAAAATACTTAATCAAACCTTCTTGCATGTGGGATTTGCATCATGAAAAAAAGTTAGCTAACAACATGAAAATCATATTCATCATATATAATTTGCATCACAAATCATCTAAAAATAAATCACTTCATAATACATATTCACTCACCGCATTCATTCATTGGAATTCTATAAAACATAATCATGCATTAAAAACATAATTATTCATAAAAAGTAATAGTAATTGGTAGATACACAATGTGGTGTAACAAATTTATATATTTCTTGAATGTTATTGGTTACCATGATGCTTTTGACTTGAGAAGACCCGCATAACACATCATACAATAATAGTGTTTCTAAGATTAAGGACATCCATGATTGGTGTGATCATATGAGTAACTATGTCTATTTTCATCACTCATGTGATTTTCCTCCTCATTTATAAGTCTTCAAAATTTTATCATGATTTCCTCATAGATTTCAATTACATCATGTGACCTAGGAACCTCCTTACCAAGATAAAATGATCCATAACTTAGTACTAAAATATTTACTAACAACCCAACTTCCTTCATTTCTTGTAATATTCTTCAAGGTGGTTTCATATCAACGAATGGGAAAATGAGCTACAACTCTATGCTCTAAGGTACATAATAATCATAAAGATTACTATTCCTTGACATCCTTCATTACTAATATGAGGACCTTACCATTGAAAAAAATAGTTAGTTTACAACTTCACACTCAATAAAATCAAATAAGGACAATTATATAAGTTTTTGATAAAGGGTAAAATGGGTTTTACAGGGACTAGAAACCAAAAAGTTTACAATAGAAAAGAAAAGACAAAAAAGTCCAATAGAGACAACCAACTACACAAAAGGAAAAAACTAGAACAAGCAGCAGCCACCTGCAAAAGACCAGGAAGGTCAAACAAAAAAAGCCAACAGAAAAGCCAACAAAAAGACCAACCACATTTAACCTAGAGTCTTCAAGACAAACTCTGTCTCAGCCTCCAAGATCTACATACCTTGAACACCCTTCTTAAAGGTTTGAATCATTTGTAGAGTGGGGGGAGCCTTCCTCTTCAAATTGGCCCTGGTTCTCTTAGAAATGCCAGCATCCTCCTCCTGGTTTCTTTCATTGATTTCCTCTAGATCAACCACTAATTACCTCTATTGAGCCTTGTCCAATTTCTCAGTCATGGCATTGATGATGATGGTGTTGTGTCTAGTCATATGATTGTTTTTCTCGACAATAATTTTGATTGTATTTTTCATTTTCTCCAACTCAATTTCAACATTTCTATCCTTGCTAGCTTGGTACTGGGTATCTTTGCTGACACTGTAATCTCTTCGTTCCACCTCTTTCTTATCAAGCGCCACAACCTTAGCTCCCAAATCTTCCAATTTACTTTGAAGGGCCAAATTTTTTATCTTTAGCTCGTTAATTTCATGAAAGTCCATTTTGAAAGTTTGAAATGGATATCAACATTATTTCTAGCTAAATCCAAAACATCCACAGTGGTATCCCTATCAATGTTGAAACAAGTAGTAGCAGGGTCAGGAGTAACAGGAGAGCCAGTTCTAGCATTTCTATCCAATGACGGGTCAGTAGAGCGCTCAGTGTTGTTAGCTCCAGACTCCTCAAAGTTAGGAGAATCTTCAGAGTATGAGACAAGGTTTTTAGCCAGAGGATTCTTATCAACACTTCTAGTTTTAAGGGAAGGGATTCCCGAATTAGGCACAACACGAGCTTTCACACTAAGGGGGTTAGGGTTTTTCTTACCGGTTTGGATAGTGGGCGGGCTAAGGACTGTTCTAGCCGAACTTAAATTGGGCAAAAACCATGAGTAGTTGGGTTCAGTATCATCATCCTCAGAATCAAGGGAGGCTTCTAAATTAGCAGGGACAGGCATATTTTGGTAATGTTCAACAATAATCTAATCAGGCCAGTATGCAAAATAGGGAATCTTCTAGGGTTTTTCTTGTGGTCATCCAAAAAATTTCTCAAAGAATAGAGAAGATAGTAGGGAAAAGAAACCCTGACCTTGTAGTGGAAATGGTTGAGCAGGGAAAAGTGATAACTGTAGACCCTGGTGAAGCGACCATCCATAGTTATGTGCTCCATGATAACACAAAGAACGTTTCTCCATAGAGCTTTTATAGTGTTGGCTTTGAAGTAGCTGTTAGCAATTTTCACCAGTTTCAGTCTTTCCTTCTCTTTTTTTGGAAATCAGATGATGACTTCATTAGAGAAAACCTGTCCCTGAAAAACTTTTTCCCATCAGTACAGAAATTCCCATCACTTCAGCTATAAGGTTTTCGTTGAGCTCAACTTTCCTATCAAAAAGGGTAAGATCCCCATTATCCTAATTTTTCTCAAAAAGATCCGTAGCCTCCTGATTGGAACCATGGAGTTTTTCTAGGAAAGGAAGTAACCCCCCACTTTTATCTTTATTCCAAGCCTTAGCATTTCTTGTGTGCATCTCAAAGCTATTTGGCTCAATTCTTTTCCTATCTCCACCCATCTTGGCAAGCACAGTGGAGCAGATAGAGATGAAATCTTTACTAGAACTGGTCCCTCCAAATCTAAGAACCCACAAAGTGTGCCAGGCCACCTTGCAAACTAAGCAACTAAGCTCAGTCCCATACAATCTAATGATTGTGATGTGATAACTCCATCCTATCCTCATTAAAGAGATGAAATGCCTCTTTCCCATCTGATTCATGATAGCTCAATAAAGCTTGGACATTAACACTTAGATCACTAAAATTTAGCCAAGTGCTCTATTCATTACTCCTAACCCCTTCATTAGCAAAAAAATCCACTACAACATTGGCTTCTATATAGGCATGTGAAATCTTTATGTTGTCAAACTTAGCTAGAGTTGAGATGGCATCATCAATCCATGACTTTATTTTCCATGAGGGGGGGACTTGCCTAGAAGACAATCAATAATATTTTTGGAATCACCTTCAAGCCAAAGGTTTTTAAAATTAAGACTTTGGGCCAAATTTATAATATGAAAAGCACCACCAACCTTGGCTAGGTGATTGGTTTGGGAACCTATAGGAGTGGCCATCACACCTAGAAAGTTGCCAAAGGAGTCCCTTATGACTCTGCCACAACCCACCACCCCATCGTAGTTAGCTTTGACCCATCCATTAGGCAGAAAAGACCAGCGAGAACCCTCTCTATCCTTAGTTATTTTAGGGGTGCAAGGAAAATAAAGAATTATATTCCATTCCTTGGAAACTATAAGATCATAGGACAAATAAGCCACTTTCTCTAAATTGCTGACCTTTTCGGAGATAGCATTAACATTTTCTTTCAGAAATCTGATAATTTTATCAAGAACAATGTCCACCAGAGCTTCTTTGTCTCTATAAATTTTGTTGCTACATTCTTTCCAAAGACTCCTAGAAACATGAGGGAAAGAGAAATCCCATAAAAATTGGAGAATAGGATTGTGAGTCAGGGCTTTCCATTGAAGGAAAAAGTCTTCAATAGACGAGGGAAAAACCCAAGAAAGTTGTCAATAACTAATTATTTTTCCCAGATTGAGGTAGCAAAAGGACAATGAAGGAACATATGACGCATTGAATCTGCCTCCATCTTACAAAGAAAAAATCTATTAGGTATTTGAAAGCCACGTTTGCAAAGGTTATCAACTGTGAGCACCTTATTTTGGAGAAGTATCCAGAAAAAAAATGTTGATTTTAGGGACCATATGTTTGAACCAAGCCTTTGACCAGAAGGGAGGAGAGCCCTGGGAAGAAGTAATCCTAGCAAAGGTAGATGAAACATAATAGTTGCTCGAGGGTTCATCAGTCCAAACAAGATGATATTCCAACTGATCAAAGCAAAGTCTAACAACCAACAAAGAAGACTGAATACGAGCAAGAGCCTGACTGACAAGACACAGATCCACCCATTTTCCATTCACTCTATAGTCTTTCACATAAGAACCAAAATGAACTTTGCAATTCTCAGTCCATCCACTAAAGGAATCAATTTTTATAAGGGGCTCCTAAAACAACCATCTATCCTCCTAGAATCTAGTTTGGTTTCCACTTCTAACTTGCCAACCTATTCTAGAGTCAACAATATTTTTCCAATTGATTAGATTATTCTAGCAGATTGAACCTCTGGGAAGAAGATGGAATTCCTTTAGCATTATAAGAGAACAATTTCTCTCTAAATATTTTCTAGCTAGGATATCAGTCCATTTTCCTGAAGATGAAAAAATTCTCCAGATTTTTTTTGCAAGAAGAATCTTGTTAACTATTCTGATTCTTCTAAGACCTAATCCTCTAGCCTTTTTCACTCTACACACCAGTTCCTATCCTATTAAAGGTAGTCTTTTTATTTCTTCAACACCCGAACAAAGAAATATTTTTTGAATCTTTTCTATGGCTCTGCAAACTTAGCAGGTATCTTAAAGAGACTCAAAACATAGATCAAAAAATTCTGAAGAGAAGCTTTGAGAAGTTGAAGTTTACCCGCTTGACTTAATAGAGCTCCTTTCCAATCAGCAAGCTTCTTGCTAAACCCCTCAACCAACGAAATCCAAAAGGATTTAGGGGGTTTAAGGCTTAAGGGTAAGCCAAGATAGGTGGCAGGAAAAAATTCCACCCTACAACCGAGGATTTTGGCAATTTTGGTCTGTCTATGAGCCAGGGTGTTGAAGAAGAAAAGAGAACTTTTTTTGTTATTAATCAGCTATCCAGACGCTCTCCCATATTTATCAAGTAGAGATTTCAAAGTTTTTCCTTCTGATACTGAGGCTTTACTCAAGAGCATAGTATCATCAACAAATTGTTGATGAGAACAAACCAAGTTGCTTGAGGAAGGATTAAGACCAAAAACGGTTCTATTGTCAATCAACTTTTTCAGATTTCTTCCAAGACTTTCAACCATAATAGTGAATAAAATAGGAGAAATAGGATCACCTTGTCTTAGACCTCTGGAAATTTGGAAGAAAGTCATAAGGGATCCATTCACCATAACAGAAATAGAAGCAGTAGACACAAGTTGTTCCACCATTTGAAGAAACCTGTTGTGAAACCAGTCAACTCTGTCATAGGTTTTTGAGATATCAAGCTTTAACAAAAAACCTTCAGTCTTAGATTCAACCAAGGAATGGATATTCTCATGCACAGTAACAATAAATTCAAGGATTTGTCTTCCAAGGACGAATCCATTCTGTTGAGGTGAAATCAAAGTAGGCAAGAGAATTAAGAATTTTGAAGTTAGAACCTTCAAGATGATTTTATAGATCGAGTTGCAGAGGCTTATGGGTCTAAAAGCCTCAAAGTTCATCGCTCTAGGATTCTTAGGGATTAGAACCAAGAAATTTGCATTCAATTCTTTTAGGAGACTTCTGGATCCAAAAAAATTCTTTAACAACTTATGATATTGCTACCAGGATTCAATCGTGTAGTTTCAAGTCAAACTCATTGACCCATGTTTCAATATCATAATTTGACTCGTTGTGGAAAAATACCTCCTACTTATTCTTTAACAACATTCACCACATCATCTCCAACAATCTCCCAGAACCATTGGAAGAAAAAAAAAAAAAGGGAACCCATCCGGACCCAGAGCCTTACTCCCATCAAAGGAGAAAATAACCTTCTTGACTTCCTCATTGGTAGGAATAGCAGACAACATAGAGTTATTTTCCTAATTGATCACTTTAGGTATAGCCTTTATTAAATGATCCTGATCATTTTGGTTATTTTCATCGTTCTCAGAAAGAAGATTTTTAAAGTAAAAAAAATTTGCTTTCTAATATCCTCCTCCTCCTCATACCTAGTACCATTCACTTCAATTTGAGATATTATGTTGACATCTCTATGTTTTGAGGCTGATAGATGAAAGTACCTAGTATTTTTTTCATCTGTAGATAACCATAAAGCTCTAGATCTTTGCCTCCAGGACTCCTCCTTTCCGATAATGTCACGCAACTTAATGAGTAGCTCATTCTCTCTTTCCTTCGTATCATTCAAATATCCCTCCTTCTAGTTTTTATATTGAATCTCTCCTAGATCCGTTTGAAGATCAGATTTGATCCCGAAGATGTTCCCAAATGACTCTTTTTCCCATTTTTTCAAGTTAGATTTAACTTCCCTTAATTTTTTAGCTATGCTAAACATAACTGTGTTGGAGATACTTATATTCCACCATTTCCTAATTTACTCTTTAAAAGCAAGATGATAAAGCCACATTTTTTCAACTCTGAAAGAGATATTTTTCTTATTTTTTATAGGATCCGCAACAAAACTAATAGGGAAATGATCATATCCAATCCTAGATAGAGCTTTAAGAGAACAGTAATAATAAAAAAACCAATGATTAGAAACTAAAGATCTATCTAATCTAACCTGTATATGATCCATCCCCTTTCTGCGATTCGACCAGGTATAGGAAGCTCCATGTAAATCCAGATCAATCATCCCCTAGTGGTCAATGAAACTCTGAAGATCCTCTTTGCTCTCCACATTGATTTGGGAACCTCCAAATTTTTCTTCATTCATTAAGAGCGTATTAAAGTCACCCATAACAACCCAAGAATCTCTATCAAAAATCCTCCTAAAGGCAGCCAACTCCATCCAAAAGGATTTTCTAAGACCTTTTCCACTGGGGGCATAGATGTTCAATTGGATCCAACTGAAATTATCCCTAATATGTGTGAATCTAGTAGCAATATGGTTCGTACCTTCCAAAATCGGATCCCCTTTGATTATGTGACTATTCTAGAAAGTAGGAATACCTCCTGAAGTACCATTCGAGTTGTTTCCATGAGTACTACAATGCTGAAATAGTTTCAACTTTTCTACTTTTTCCTTTGACATTTTCATCTCTCGAATAAGAAAAATATCAGGCTTGTGATCTCTAACAAAATTGTGTAGAACATCCTGCTTGTGGGGACTATTAAGTCCCTTGATATTCCAAGACATGATCTTCATGAATTACCAGGGGAGTTGAGGCACTCCAGGATGGTTTTTTGAGACCCATCCGCAATATCCTAAAAACTGTTATGCTCTCTTGTCCATTTAATAGATTTTTTCCCTCAAGAGTTCTTTGTTACACCACAGTCTGCCTTTGCTTTTGATCTAGTAGAAATACCACTTGGAGTCTTCAATTGTTTGTTTTTATTTTTCTTTTTCTTTGATAAGATGTCTTCTTTATTAGTCTCTTCTTGGCTATCCGTCTCTTTACTAGGTTCCCATTCCTTCTCAATAAGGAGCCTTTGTTCCCAAGGTAATGTCTACATGATACCATTCAAATAAAAAGTTGAATAGTTGCTAGAAATTTTAGTAGAATGGTCTAGATTATCGAGGGAATCCTTAACAAATTCCAAGGAGTTAGGATCCATAAAGTGATCTACACCTAAAGGAAAAAGACCTTCATAGGAAGGGAGTGGGAGAGGGATGTTCAGCTCCAAGGACAACCCTTGAATAGGAATATCCTCCAAGCCCGGGGTCTTGTCATTTTTCTCAATTGGGGTCAGCTCTTGGGAAAAGGGGTAAGCTTCTTGATTCAGTTTTTCTTCCCTAGCCATTTGATCCTCACTAGATTATTTTTCCTTAATAGGTAAGGTATTCACAAGATCCTTATGCTGGGGTTCTAGCAAGGCCTCACCATTATTTTCCATAACTACTTTAGCCTCATTAGAAGTACTTTGAACATTAGACTCTTTATTTTCAAGGCTATCTCCTGATTTCTTTCACTATATAGATTTCAAAGAACTAGCTAGTTTCTCTTTCTCTTTATTGGCATTTAAAGGGCATTTCTTAGCCCAGTGCCCAAATTTTCTACATTTGAAGCAAGCAAACGGGATGGTTTCAAACTCTATGTCCTATGACCAGGAACCCAGTTTCAACTTAATCTCGATCAATAGAAAGGAGCTCCCCAAAGGAACTCACAATACCATAAAAGGCATCTCATTCTAGTATTCCAGGGGAAGGCCCAGAAGTTTGACCCATACTGGGACATTCTCAAAAATAGAGTCTAAAAGGTCCAAATTAGAGGACCACTTCTTTAGATCCAGGGAAGATTTCCCTATAACCTAAGGACCCCCACTTCTAATAGCTAAGATATCCTCTCTACAAGTGAACTCAAACACAAGAAAACCCTTTGGAAGAGCTGCTACTGAGGATTTTCCATTAGTTCTCCATTTTTTTTTGAAAAACTCCCTAACCAATTCAATATTTGGTCTAGGGCCCATAAATTTCCCAACCAGGGTTCTTTCCATTAAAGCAATGTTATGATCAATTAACAGATCTGGCACAAAAATTGCAAACTTACCTATTTCTGGGAAAGAGATATTTTTCACCAGAGGGAAAGATGACTTTCCATTTGGTTTTACCACAAACAAAGAAGTCCAAGGTTTGCAATTACCTCTAATGCCACCAGTGGCCCCCACTGCATCTTTGGATTTTTCATTTTTTTGACAGACAAGGGAACCCATAGGATTAACTACCGAAATACCCTTTCCACCTAGTTACCCAAGATTTTATTTCCATATTTCACATCATCTTGATTATCCTCACCTTGTTTATTACTCAATACCAATGCCTGATCTGCCTAAAAATTCTCAGATCTTGCTCTGCCTCCATTTACATCGCTTGGATTTTCAAAATCCTCCTTTTCCTACCTGTTCCCACGCTTGTGTTCCCCCATCTCCTAGTCTCTGATAGGACAATTGTATATGTTATTCATGAAAATATTTTGACTTAATTACAAGGTTATCTTAGTGATGCTAGATGTGTTTTGGAACCATCTCTTCTATATGTGTGAAATGGTATGAATTTTTTAAGTAATAAATTATCATGAAAATCCTTTTATGTTATATAATACTATCCAATTGGTTATTACTATCCTATAAGAGTGAAATGGTAGAGTTTTAAATGAAATGATCTTGGTCTTGTTACCAATGTTTATGAAAATACTACCCTTGTTGAGATAATCCTCTTATTTCATGGTTGAATTTTAATTGATGCTTTACAACAAGGTGGAAATCATCATAATTTAGTACCTACTAAAATCCTACATAAAACCTATTATTATTATTTATTAGGATAACTTTAATAAAAACTATCTAGGCACATGACCATCCTATAAGATTTATAGTAGCCTTAATAACGATGAAATCCTAAATTTTTTGGCTTAAATGATTTCCCAAGAGTATCATTTTGTCATATTCTTGTAACACACTTTCACATTTCTCTAGGCTTTTCATTAATAATTGGGATTTCTTATGCTTTAATTGGCCCCATTTTGCATCCACATGCCTTATTTATGTGTATTTTTTAGGATAATCCAGACAAAAGGAATTTAAAACATCAAAATCCCAAAAGCCCACCTCAAATTACTAAGGTGGGACTCATTCACCATTCAGGGAGAATGAGTCCCCTTGAACTCAAATGCAAATTTAATTTAAATCTTTGGTAGGATATTATTCTCCAAGATCTGAGGTCGGCCTGTAGTGCTATAATTGTAGGAATTATTGCATAATTGGGCATAAATATAAGGTTCTTTCACTCATTTTATCCTAACAAGAATTCAAGTCACCTAACAAATTTGATCAAGCATTCAAGAGTTCACATGAGCATTTGAGCATTCCCAAGAACATTCAAGGAATTTCAAGGGAAAATTATCAAGCATTTAAGAGCATTCTTCAAGTGCCAATCATCATGTCAAAGATTGAATTCTTCATGTTTATTGTTGTGCTAGCAATTATGATGTGGAGTATGATTCAAGAAAGTGTTTCAAGCAAGATCTATCTCCATCAAGCAAGAGTCAAGAACCACATCCATTGCCACCATTTCAAGAATAATTGCAACACTTCATTGCTAGGGTTTGGTGAGTTGAACATTTTTATTTTTTCATTCATCCTTCTTTCATGTTTTCTTTCATTTCAAGGTTTAATTATGAACAAGGGGTTTGACCAAGGAAAACCCCTATCTACTAACCCCCCCAACATTTTTTTCTCTTCTTGTGTGTGATTTGCAAGGCTAGGTTGTTGATTTTTCAAGAAGCAAAGTTGGAGAAAAGTTGTCAAGTTGTCAAAGTTGTTAAATTTGTCATCAAGCCTTGGAGGAGTTTGGAGAATGTCTATAAGTGACAATTTACAAATTTAGATCCAAAAATCAGTCAAAAAGACCAGAGCAGTTTGAGAGGCATAGGATCTAGTTCAAAACTCCCAAAAAAGTAGAAGTGGACTGATTCACCACTATTGGAAAATGAGTCCCACTATATTGGCATGAAAAATATATTTTTAGATCTGGATACCCTTTTGGTTGAAAAGTCTTCCAACATATTTTTCTCAAAACTGGACTGATTCACCTAGCTTGGCATACGAGTCCTAGTTAGCATTAACAATGGATTTTCTAGGATTCCAGACTACCATTCTTCCCTCTTCAATCTTCTAGGTGCACACTTTTAGTTCCATAAGTTTCTGTTACATTGTATTCATTTTTCTAAGTCATTTTGCATATCACATTGTGTTTTCCAATTCATTGTCTTTTCCTAGTTTACACTTGGTGGGAACCCCCTTTCTAATTTGAAATCATATCCTAGGATACCTTAATGTCAAATCTCTCATCCTTTATTGGGTCAAGATCTCTAAGGTATCCTTGATTGTGGCACTTTTGAAATTGGATCTCTCTTCTTGTACCCCATTTAGTCAAGGTGTTGAAGCATCCATTTCCCATGTCCACATAAATTACTATCTTATTGTTGTAGTAATAGTTCCTGAATATCATTTATTGTCAACAACATGGTTGTTCTCAATTGGTGTTGACTATTCCACTTGGTTTTGTGACATATCTTTCTTCTTTATAAGTAGAATATTACGCTTGTGAGGAATTATTTTTTACACTTCCCTTTATAATCATATAGTTGGTAAGAAAGAGATAAGTCACTATCTAGGGTTTGGTGATAGTACTTTTCAAGGTTATTTTCAATATTTATTAGTCTTGAATGTTAATCAACTAAAGAAAACAACCACCTTTACTATGTAGAACACTCATGTAAAAATGGTAAACAATTTTATTTCTCTCCACAACCATACTTACACTCTAATGGTGAAATTTTGATTAATATGAAATAAGCTTCTTTTTGGCTTGAACGAGTTTCTTCGATCTAAGCAATGGTGTTGACCTTTAAATAAGCATTCCAATGACACAAAGAAATTCAAATTTATTAGATCCTACATTATTATACTTGCATGCATGTCAAAAAAAAAATTACCATACTAAAATGATATTTTCTTAGGAATTTTATAAAAATTCAAATCCTTGTAATTCTATCTAGTTCATGGTTTAAGAGTTATGCATAGATACAACATATTTTATCTTGATCTCCTAAAATATTAGGATATATTTATCAAGATTTTTCATGTGGAAATAAATGGGTTTTACAAGTATGATGCTTCCTTAGCATTGAGATTCAGAATGAGGTTGTAAATCACCACAATTAGTTAACCCTAAGATTAAAATCCAACCAAAAAAGATGTTTAAAAAAAGTTTCCACATTCCAACACTAAACACACATAGTAATAATCTAGTTGTCTCTTTTCAACAACCATAGGGGGAGTTTGATATCATAGATCACATGTGTTAGACCTTGTAGTTGGTATTAGACACCAAAAAACTCCTCGTATAGCTTTTATAAAGGTTGTGGATCCTAGTTGACAATTATAGCCCTATCATTATAGCTAGGTGAGAGTTTGCAACACATACCAAACTATCAATTTTGGCCTCAAAAGTATTGAAAAAATATAATGTAATCAGTGATCTACTAAAGGGAATCTAATAGTGTATTGGGTATGTGCAGGTTATGTGCAGGATCATCATGGAAAAAACAGGCCCTTAAGTGGCAAAAAATTTAGAAAAATCAATGATAGGAAAACTTGACGTAAAAATTTGAATAAGTTATCTATATTATTTCAAAAATATGTAAGAATAGAATCTATAGAAAATTTAATGTAGTTTCTAAAGTACTAGGTTTATTTAAAAATAAATAAAATCTATTTGGTGAAAATTTAAAATTTCATGCGAGTACTTAAATTTCAAAAATAAGAAGTAGGTGTCTATCCGACCACCCTAACCATAATATTTAATGATAATTTTTTAATAAGATTTTATATATAAGTAGAGGACTCATGTCTGAATGTGATACATATTTTTTGTAATTTTTTCCAAGTAAATAATTAATTATGAATTTTTATTACATTTTTTAAAAATATAAAAATTCATATGTCTGACCACCTTAACTTGGTCAAAACTTCATGAAATTTAATTTTTCTTTTTTTAATCCTATAGTATGCGAAGCATAGAATGTGACACATGTTTTGGATTCAAAAAATGTGATAGCATTTCAAAGTTATAGATGTTTTTCAATCAACCTATCAATTAGGACTTTAGTTGTAATTCTAATAGAAAATGAATAATAATTATTTATTAAAATCAAATTAAAGCATAATTTATAATTGTGGAAAGCTGAGAATCTCTTCTAAAAACCCTTTTCATTTCATCAATTTTGGGTAAAAAAAATTGTCAGCCACATACCCTACAAATACCCATAATATTGCCACTTTTTGGCCCATCATGATCTTGCACATACTCTACAGGATCATCATGGAACAAACAGTCCTTGAGTGGCAAAAAATCAGAAAAATTAGTGTTAGGAAACTTGATGTAAAAAAAATATGAATAAGTTATCTATATTATTTCAAAAATATGTAAGAATAGAATTTGTAGAAAATTGAATGTAGTTTCTAAACTACTAGGTTTATTTAAAAATAAATAAAATCTATTTGGTGAAAATTTGAAATTTCAATGTAGTAGTACTTAAATTTTAGGAAAAATAAGAAGTAGGTGTTTGTCTTACCACCCTAACCATAATAAAATGATAATATTTTTTATAATAGTCTATATATAAGTATAGGACTCATGTCCGGATGTGATGCATATTTTTTTGTAATTTTTTTCCAAGTAAATAATTAATTATGAATTTTTTATTACAACTTTTTAAAAATATAAAAACTCGTATGTCTGACCACCTTAACTTGGTAAAAAATTCATGAAATTTAATTTTTCTTTTTTTAATCCTATAGTATGTGAAGCATAGAATGTGATGCATGTTTTAGATTCAAAAATGTGACACTATTTGAAAGTTATAGATGTTTTTCAATAAACCTATCGATCAGGACTTTAGTCGTAATTCTAATAGAAAATAAACAATAATTATTTATTAAATTCAAATTAAAGAATAATTTATATTGGTGGAAAGCTGAGAATTTCCTCTAAAAACCTTTTCGTTTCATTAATTTTGGATAAAAAAAGTCGTCAGCCACATACCCTACAAATACCCATAATATTGCCACTTTTTTGGCCCATCACGATCCTGCACATACCCTATTCAAGGTAGGCCATATATACAATGATCCTTGTTGAAAACCTCATTCTAAACTACATTCTTATCATTCTTTAAATTTAAATTCTTGACAAAATTTTTTATTTTGAAAGATAATAAAAGGTTTCAATGCTTCAAGGAGGGTTTGTAAAGGTTATAAGTACTCCAAAACAACTTCCAAGGTATTTATAGGACTATTCAATGGTTTTATGAGAGTTTAAAGGGGTTAATATCATGGTGAACAATTAGAAACTTTTCTAATGTATGAAAAAAAGTAACATAAACTTTTCTAATGTATGAACAAATAGTAACATAGCATAAAAGGTCTCCATAAACACTAAAATCAAGAATTCTAACTACGGTAACTTAGAGAATAGATAGGAAAGAAAATACAAACAAGGGGTGGATTTAAGAACCAAAATCATATCTTGACACCACGAAACTAGTACCTCATGTATTGGAAAAAAATTCTATCTAGCACAAAAATTTAGATCTTTCAATGTAACAAAATCATCAAGAACCAAGAAAACTAGAACACTTCAAGCTAGAAGAACATTTGATCAATAAGCTTGAAAATAAATAAAGGGACTCATCATTTAGTTTTTTTGGAAAATGGAATGTGTATGCAAGGCACAACATGTTTCTAGCTAGCTTTGTAGGCTATTAATAAGGAAAAAGAATAACATAATCCTACATTATTAGGATGGATGCTATCTTTCCAAGTAAGTGTAGATGTGCATTTTAAATAGTATATGATGAGCTTCAAAAGTGAATAGAATCACATGATTGTTCTACTAAATTTCATTAAAAAAAATAGCTAGTTTAATTCCATATTAGAAAACAAGAATTTGATAAAAAATTTCAAATTACTTCCAACACTTAAAATATGTTAGATCAAGCACTTCAATGAATCATGAACTAGGAAAGTGATCATAGAAATATGACTTGTGAATAAGACTTGTAAGGAAAATAATGGAAAATATATAAAATGTGTCTCAATGCATTATCGAGTACAAGGTTATATTACATGCACTCCCTATTCAAAAACCTTCTTCATAGGAATTCCACTCCTAAGGTACCAATAAAGTGTAGGCTTACATAGTTCAAAATTTATTAAGAGCTAACTATTAAACCCAATGGATAAATCAAAGGGTGTATTAACAAAAAACTGAGGTAAATTCTAATTGCCTAGATTGAAACCACTATCTTGTGGCTCTTTGTAAGATTCAATGATCTAAGGTTTAACTAATTTAAGTATGGGAGGTTGTTTCTTGAATTAATTATAATAAGTCAAGATTAGAGTCCCTTAAAGCCTATTTTTGTTTTTAAGTCTTAATAACCCCTAAACATATATTTGTATGTGATTTGTAAGAGCCAAGAAAAAACATCCACACAACTACCATAGGTTTAATTGGCATCTTAATGATAAAGATACTCAAATAGGAAAGAAGCTCAACCATGCACAAAATGATCAATTGTAGGTATAATGCAATAAGGGTTACTTATGTGATTGAAATATGTACAACCATCATCCAATAAACTTTAATGTCTACATGCACGAGTATGCGAATGATCATCATGGAAAAAAAAAGGCCCTTAAGTAGCAAAAAATTCAAAAAAATCAGTGTTAGGCAACTTGACATAAAAATTTGAATAAGTTATCTATATTATTTCAAAAATATGTAAGAACATAATTTGTAGAAAATTGAATGTAGTTTCTAAACTACTAGGTTTATTTAAAAATAAATAAAATCTATTTGGTGAAAATTTGAAATTTCAATGTAGTAGTACTTAAATTTGTGGAAAAAATAAGTAGGTGTCTGTCTGACCACCCTAACCATAATAAAATGATAATATTTTTTAATAAGCTTTATATATAAGTAGAGGACTCATGTTTGGATGTGATGCATATTTTTTGGTAATTTTTTTCAAAGTAAATAATTAATTATTAATTTTTTATTACAACTTTTAAAACATATAAAAACTCGTATGTCTGACCACCTTAACTTGGTCAAAACTTCACGAAATTTAATTTTTCTTTTTTTAATACTATAGTATGTGAAGTATAGAATGTGACACATTTTTCAAATTCAAAAAATGTGATACCGTTTGAAAGTTATAGATATTTTTCAATCAACCTATCGATCAAGACTTTAGTTGTAATTATAATAGAAAATGAATAATAATTATTTATTAAATTCAAATTAAAGCTTAATTTATATTGGTGGAAAGCTGAGAATCTCCTCTAAAAACCCTTTTCATTTCATCAATTTTGGTTAAGAAAAATGTCATCAGCCACACCCTACAAATACCCATAATATTACCACTTTTTGGCCCATCATGATCCTACACATACCCGCACATAGAACAAAAAAGGGATTATATACTATAATATTAATATATATTCCCAAATGCTTCATTAATTCAAACATTTTGAAAGAATCTTCACCAAATTCATTTTATGCATATCCTACAAACAACTCATTCCATGTGACCACATTTCTTTGAGGATTTTTGTTAAACAATTCACATGCCTTATCTATGCTTCCACATTTTCTATTAGAGAATTTCCATCTATAATGTTTAAATAATTTTCATTTAGTTTGTAAATCTTTGTCAAGAAATGTATTTTGTTCATATCCTACAACCAAATTTGTTTGAGGCACATTGCCAAATAGTTCATCTACCTTGCATATACTTCCACACTTCATATACATATCTAAAAGAGAGATTCCAACTACTACATCTAGCAAAATTCCTCTATGCTTTGATGTCCATACCCTATTCCAAAGCTCCCATTTTGAAATAGATTGCAAGGACGCTGACAAATTTTGTGGAGTTTGGCATTACAGCTGCTAATTGCATTTGCTTCAAAGTGTTTTAAGCCTCTTCAAAAAATCCATTTTGTGAATATCCTACTATTAGGGCATTCCATGAATTTTTTTTTTTGGAGGAATTCTATCAAACAGATCATGTGCCTTGTCTATGCTTCACTATTTTGCATACATGTCTATCAGGGCAGTTACAACTACATCTAACAAAAACCATCTTTCATCCATCCTGCAATGGATGTCCACACTCCATTCTAAAGCTCCCTTCGTGGCACAGGTAGGGAGGATGCTGGGAAAGATTGTGAATTCCAACTTTTTGTTGTGAGTTACATTTGATTGAAAGTTTCTGAATCCATTTCAACAATCATATTTTGTGCAGATCTTGCAATCAAAGGATTCCATGAGACCATATTTCTTTGAGGCATGGAATGTCACATAATTGACGTGCTTCCACATTTTTCATGCATGTCTACCAAATTATATCCAACTATGATTTTTGAATAATCCTTGTACACTAGTAAATGAAAACTATTTAATGTGAGTGCAACGCGGGATTCTATAGTGTAGGTGGGTGGGAGAAACAATTTAAATGAATTTATTGACATTCACCTGAGTGAGAGAAACAATTTAAACACATTACTAGAATCCAAGTAACTGCATGGACTAATGGAAAGGGAAATAATGCATGGAATTAGGATAGTTGAAGAGGGCCCCACAACATCCACCTAGGTGGTCAAACACTTAGTGTGTGATGTTTAAGTTGGGTTGAAAATGTGTCAACCCCCACTTTCATTTACATGAATGTAGTGGACAATGTGGATACCACGACTGCATATATGTATCCAACATGTTCACAACCCCATTTGCAACCAATGAACAATGGCAAGACAACTTATGACGCCTCCACATTAGAAGCCCTAATGACCAACATACCTGCTATTGATTCTCAAGAAGGTAAGGTGATTTTGTTTTCCCTCCTAGAAGATATAATTAATGTTAGAATAAGAATTTTTTAAATGGGTGCATAACAACAGGGAATTCAAAGGTTGGATGATTGAATCCTTCATAGGTCTAGGAAGAGGATATATTACTTGCACCTTCTTAGACCGTGAACATGCCCATGTTATTGTTCAATACGGTTCTTGGATTATCTGTGGAAAAAGTTGCTATATGCAAGCCTGAGATCTTGAATTCCACTTGGAAGTGATTATTAAATCCACATACCCTATGTGGGTGGAATTTCATTTCCTCAACCTCACTTTTCATCCTTTCCTTCAACACATTATTGCACAGCTTAGCAAAGTCCTATGGTGTAAATTTTTTTTTGATAAATGGGCTTGCCTACGTTCACACCCCAAGGATTGTATTGAAATGGATTTAACTTGCCCTTTATCCAACTCTATTAAACTAATTAGGCCTAGTTTTGAGTTTGAGCAACACATCACCTATTTAAATTTAAACCAAATGCATGTTTTTAATTTTTTTTAGAGAAGGTCATCTGATCCGTGTCTACCCCTTCCATAAGCCCAAATCATCTTAGCCCACTATAGACAATCTCCATTTAAATAATCCTCCATCTATGGATAATATTCAAACCTTTTTGCTACCATATCACCCATCACACCCCTCTTCGCCAACCCAACATAAGATCCATCTTGTTCCCAATCCCCCTCCTTCACCCCGTCTCCCACCTCTCTTATTTACCCATAATTTTCCTCTAAAGGATTATCTTACAAAGATGTTGATGTGGTATCCCAAGCTAGATCCTTTAAAAGGATGAAGAAAATTCCTTCTCTGTATCATGTTACTTCAACAAACAATAATCACTTACCTTAAAAGCAACCATGTAAGAAAATTAACTCAAAATGAAACCATATTTCTTATGAGTCATGATCACATGGATGAGCTCCTTGGACAGGATCTTATGATGGAAACTTAGAATAGATCACTAGAGAATTAGTTTAATGTTCTACAATCAAATGAGGAAACCCTCCTTGACACCTCAAAATGAAGTGTAAAGTTCAATGTTGGAACACGTGTGGATTGACACTTCTTGTATGCAAATATTATATAAAAAAATATTTCTAGAAAAACCAAATTGACATTCTTATGGTTCAGGAAATTAAAGTTAGTGTAGTTTGTTTTGATGTGACTATTGCCTCCATTTAGCCTAAGGCTCATTTATTGCATACTAATCATTCTGATGGTGGAGGAGCTATGATGTTGGGTTTATTTCTATGGTTGGCTAAAAATTTAGTGGCTTTTGGTTCCAATCCCAATGGCCATTGTGTTTGGGCCACCAACCGCATTAAGGACATGCTTGTGGGGTTTTGCTCAATTTATGCTCCTAATTCCTCTATAGAGAGAATCAACCTTTGGAATTGGGTATGTTCTTCTCTTCCCAATGTTGAGTGGGTTTTCAGGGGTGATTTTAACATGGTATAGTAGCCTTCTAATCATAGTTGGGAACCCTTTACTCGATTGTCTAACCTTGATTTTGATGCTTGGACCCTAGCCTAAAAATCTCTTGGTGTTTATGATCCCATTTTTCATGAATTCCACCTCCAAATGCCTCATTGGTATACTTGGAGTAACTTCCATGAAGGGTCCTTAAGGAAATTTATTTGTCTAGAATGATTCTACATCTTTTCCAACTGCCCCATTCTTCCTTCACATGCTAGTCTGCTTGTTTCTTCAGACCTTTCCACCACTCTCTTTGATCACCTTTTGATATTCATCACCCTTTCCTTGGCTAAGCTTACCCCCATCCCTAATGACCTCCCTTACAAGATTAATTCCACCCATCTCAAAAACCTAGATTGTATTGATGATCTCCTAGCCACCTAGAATGTTGAACCAAGACCTCAACAAAGAAGCTATATTAGACGGTGGGAAATAAAAATAAGTAGATGCACCTCTTTCCTTTGTGATTATGGTAGGAGAGTTGTGGCTAAACATAACAAAATTGAGAAATACCTCAAAGGGTAGCTAGAATATAATCCTTCTTGTTCAGTGTACAATCCTCATGATAACACCCTACAATAATCTATGATTAATGATGAAAATTAGTTACATAAAATGGTTGTATATAGAGGAAAAGGAGTTCAAGTTCATGCTCAGTTAGAATGGATTAAAGTTGGAGATCGGGACTCTATATTTTTCTTCCAATATCTTCAACATAAGCACAAAATTGAACACATTTATGTGATTAAATTAGTTGATGGAAATATGAAGACCAATCACATTAACATAATGCACATTTTCTATAGCCACTTCAATAACCTTTTTATTGATGAAACTGAACATGACATTCTTCTCCCCATTCTTGAGGATAGTGTTGTTGGCTACATTCCTAAGAAAATGAATGTTGAATATAGAAGATATCTTGATTACCTCTTTTTAATAGAGGAACTTGATGAATCCTTTCACTACATGTCATTAGAAAAAAGTCCAGGAATGGATGATTTTCCAGTGGAATTTTATAGAGCCCTTTGGCCCCACATTCATGAAGACCTTTTTAATGTTTATCTTGAATCAATTAAGACTATATTTTTATGGAGTATTATTAGTCAAGGACTAATCAAAATCATACCCAAAGGTAAGGATGAAGATAGAGTCAAGGGATGGAGACCTATAAGTCTCCTGGAAATACTTCCTAGAAGATTATTATTAGAGCCCTAGCATGAAAAATTACATATATCTCTTAAGAAATTGTTTGACTAGAATAGACTGGGCTCTTAGGGGAAATATTTATTTTAGACAACTTGGCCCTTGAATGGGAGACTTTTGAATGGATTCAAAAAACAACATAGAATGCTCTTGTCATTAAACTAGACTTTGATAAAGCTTATGGTCATATTTGTTGGACCTACTCTGAAAATACTCAGTTGGCTTGGTTTTGACTCTAAAACCTGTTGGATGTTGTGGTTGTGTTGGTGATATGATATTTTCATTGATGTAAACACTATTATCATAAATGTATTTGAAGCTATATATGTCGAGGATATTGAGAAAATTGTAATAAATGAGTTCTAGGTTGTCAGTGGTGAAGTAAAGTTCATTATGGTGGTTATTTTTACATGTTGTTTATTAGAGGTTATGGACTAAATGGTTTGTTTCTAAGTGTATCTAGTTTATCCACATTGATTTTTAGAGATCTGCATGAAGATTTTGATTCAGACTATTTTTTGTTTCTTCAGTTGGTGTTCTTGATTGAAGATTATGCTATTTCAATTAGTTCAGTTGCTTAGGATGCTTCTCATGCAATTGTGATGCTTGTGGATGTTTCTAGATCTTGCTCTATCTTTTTTGTACACCCGCATTTATCATTGTGATTGTGGTCGGCAATTTTTTCTTGAGTGTTCATGTTTTTCTTGTTCTTAGCCAACATAGTGTTTGTAGCATGTTGTGGATCTTTGAGGAGAAACTAATTGAAGTGTCTTCATGCTGGAGATTTTGATTTGGGTCCTCACTAAGTTGTGGCCAACCTTGGTTGATTCACATTGATAATATTTAATGTTTTGGGCCAATAGTTTATATTCATTTTATTATTTCCTTGTGGCTGACTTGTAGCGATGAAATTTCATGTTGCAAATATATAAGAGCGATTGTTTATTTGAATTTAAGTGTGAGAAAGGTGTGCTTATATGTGTGTGCACAAATAATGTTCTGAATCATTCGAAGGTAGATCAGAGTGTGAAGAAGAGTGAAGAAGTCTTCATGTGCTTAATTGGAACCGTAATTAGGCATTAGTAGATGTTATTTTCTTACTTCAAAATCTAGATGGATTTAATTTGAATCTCTTTGTAAGATAGTGTGTCTTCCTTTGTAATTGAGTAGTGAGCTCTAGGCAGTGTGCCTGAATGCATGTGCATTCCCAATATTTCATTTTCATTATACTTTTAATAGGGTATATTGTGGACTGATGTCCACCATGGTTTTTCCCCTAACAAGGGTTCCACATAAAAAATCTTGGTGTAATGTGTGTTTTTGATGTGTTGATAATTTATGTTTTCATGGTTAATAATTAGATCAGAGAATAAGGTTAATAAGTTGAATAATTTTTGAATTTATGTGGCAACTGATTCACCCCTCCTCTTAGTTGTCTTCCCTTGCATTTCCAACAATTGGCATCAGATAATGTTCCTTAGAAGAATTTTAATAGCTTAAGGTGATCCGGGATGGCAATTTACAAGAAGGATAGTCCAAGATTTTATGAAACAAATTATTCTTTGTGGATGACTTGAATGGAGTTTCATCTAATATGCATTTGTGAACCCTACTAGAGATTTATGAGTAATATGTATATTATTCCACAAAATGGTCCTACTACTTCTATCGAGATCAGAGATGTTGAGTATAATATCTAGGATAAGGAGGCTTTGTTGAGTAATTTGACTGATTATGAGATTTGGAAAAAGTTGGAAGCTTTGTATGAAGGTGATGCTAATGTGAGTATTGCTAAGTTGCAGAGTTTGAAAGGGAAATATGAAAGGTTGAGAATGGGTGATGATGATAACATTAATAATTTCATGCAAAGAGTGAATGAACTTTTGTGTGGTATTAGATGTTTTGGTGGAAAGATAGATGAATCTAAGATTGTTGCTAAAGTGCTTAGATCCTTGACTGATTCTTACAAAGTCAAAGCTAGTGCTATTGAAGAGCTTCAAACTACAACAAACATAACTAGAGATACATTGGTTGGTAAGCTGACTGCTTTTGAGTTGAGTGAATTTGGTGATTCCCTTCCTAAGGTTGAATGTGCATTTAAGGCTACTACTTCTAAAAGAGATAGACAAAGATATGATTTGAGTGAGATTTCATCTAGAAAGACATTCACGTATGAGGATGAAATTAGATAGATTGAAGAAGAAGAAAGAGGGCTAGAAGAGCTAGAAGCACTTATTTTCAAAAGAGTACAAAGAGGAAAAGTTAAGTATGAAGGAAAATTACCTCTTAAATTCTTTTTTTGCAATAAGATAGGTCATTTTGCATCAAGGTGTCTAGAAAGAGCTGCTAAACCAAGAAACAACAAGTGTAGATTTCAGAAGAAGTGTTACTATGCTACTAATGAAGGCATGACAGATAATGAATCTAATAAAGGAAATAGAAGTGATGATGAATGGGTATTTATTGCTATCAAGGAAAATAATCATGTATCTATTGAATCTACTGGTTATACAAATGTGGAGAAATCCCTAGTTGCTCAAGTTGAAGAAAAAGGTGAATGGGTAATTGCCAGTGGATGTCCACATCATATGAAAGGAGACAAAAGTAAGTTTGTAAGCTTGGAAAAGTATGATGGTGGTGTTGTGAGATTTTGTGATAATATAGCTAGTATGATCTGTGGAAAAGGTTGCATTTCTCTTGATGATAAACACAATGTTACCAATTTTTTGCTATCAGCTCAATTGGTGGAGCCGACTAAATATTGTTGTGTTTAAAAGTGGAAAATATAGTTATTTTTGCATATGTTGGGTGTTGATTGTATCTTATTTATCATTCATCAAGTGATAGTTATGCATTGAAATGAGGAATCAAAATTTCAGAAGTTGCTATTCAATGTTCCAAATCAAGTGAAGTACATAACTAAATATAAAAATGATAAATAAAATCACTTTCATTTATTTCATGAAGTGGTTCACATTACATGTGTTCATTTGATTGTGATAATGCAAATGACAAGTACAATTTTTCATTTCAATGCATCTTCTTTTAGAATGGAAATAAAAGAACAAAAATCAAATATCCACACAAGCCATGGATATAACTATTACAATGCATCATAAGCATCACACTACACTATGGAAGATGCATAAAAGGAATAATCACATAAGTATAAACATAATCATCATTTCCTATTGATTGACGACCGACGCATAAGTGGTGCACAATTTGTCTTCTTCGAACTCCTTTGACCTATAGGAAGGAAGAGAGGGATGTTAGAGCTTCAAATATGAATATACCTACATGAACTATCAATGATAATGTAGTATGCTAGTGATCATACACTGAAACAATCAAGAAAAGTGCAAAAACATGAGCTGGAAGAGAGACATCAACATCATGATATATTGTTTTATGGTAACATTGTTTGTTTCTTTATGCAGGTATAGGTAAAATCATGAAGTTTATTATCATTTGAAGATAAAGCGTGTGGAGAAATCTGGCTCCCACAAGGGTAGAGCTCGACATGCTGCCCCACATACATTACAGGTGAGGCTAAGTGGAGAAGTACTATACAACTGAAAAAGAAAAGGAGAGTAATCTCTCAAGCCATCAAGCTAATTGTTCACTCATAACAATTAAATATGTTTCTAAAAGGTACAGGTGAATAGTGGGTTTAATCAACTCAATCAAATTAAACGAGTACATCATTTCATGACTACAAATCTCAAATGTAGTTGTACGGTTTGTTTTTTCTACCTTGGGGTTTTTTGTGTTCTATTCCCAAATATTGAAACAAGTATTTCATTGTATAAGGAAGTAAATAGGTATACATGATTGCCTCATCTATAATCATCAATTTCAGCTGAAACAATGGATGAGATTCAAAATATAATAATTAAGTGCTCTTATTTCAAAAAAATTCATACAAAAGTTATGGTCAAATCCTCATTGTACTATTGTTTGAATAACAAAAGAAGTTAAATGTGCATGAAATGCATTGAAGTCATAACAACTAGTTACAGATTAAGCGCTAGAAACATCACCAAACTTATTAACATTTGTTACAAAGAGTTGTTTCTAGAATGTTAGAATGTAGTCCAGATAACATCATTAGTGAATGGAGTTGCAGAGAAATGTAACTATTTCAGTATTTGCAATAGTAGAATCAAAATCAAGTGATATTGTATCATTTTAAAATGTGAAATTGAAGAACATTATGAAGTTTCCAAGTGAAAATATAAATGCAATCAAGTGAATGCATAAATGTATTCAAAAAGGGTACGTATATGATAGCCATATTCAAAGGGAAAATGAGAAATGTACACTGTTCATAAGGATGCTAAGTGCAATGGTGAATAAATATATTCTCTTCAACACTTGAAGGAGTGACATTAATGGAAGATTTGAAGCAGGATGGTGCCCACTACCATCAAATGAGACAACAAAAAGAGTAATGGAAAATATAGGAATGAGCATTATTTCTTCAAATATCAAATACTAATATAGAGTTTCAGCTTTTAAAATACATATTTCTTCCTATTACAACTAACCATGTGTGTGTCTTTCCAGAAAATATAAATGTATATAAAGCTATTATGGATCAATGTCTAGTAAGAAATACATACATTGTTCTTCAAAATACAGTATACTCATATGAGGGTTTGTGCTATAAATGCAAGAATACACGAAATTTCATTTACAAGAAATCACTAAGTATGTAAAAGATCATTTTGATTTTACTATAGCAATCAAAATCTAAGGAACAAGAATGAGAAATGCAGATGAATTTCTCCAAAAAAAATAGATTGAAATGCACATGGTGCAACCAGCTTGGCACATATTTTTAAAAATGCAAACAATAATTACTTGCTTGCTTTTTTGGTATTGAATGCTTTATGATAGGAAAGAGAGGTGAAAAAATTAACTATAGAGGAAGTGAGCTTACCAAATGGTGACTAGTAAATAAGTGAGAAGGTATGCCCAACTCTAATGGAGCTTGCAAATAACAAGGCTTGAGTTCTCTCTCATGGTAGCCAAGGAGATGGAGCAACATAGGGAAGTGAAGAATGGAAACCAATAAGTAAAATCAGACAATAATAACATATATAGGTTGTGCCCTTGATGGCTTCCTGCCTTCCAAAATACATGAAATACATCCATGAAGAGACTATGAAGACAAATTACCGTTATCACAGTGAGGGATTCGACCATTTGAAGACAAAAGTGAAGTTCTCAAGCATTTGCAAGCTATAGACTGAGCTCACTCATGGTGGTGCCATCCTTCCCAGGTAGAGCCCAAACTCTTTAGAAATGATAATTGCAAAATAAAATCATTTTAGGGTGTCCCTTTGTTTTGATCATGCGTGCATCTATTTTTCCTTGTAAACAAACCTAAATCGATACTCTATGTGGCCAAAAATCTCATTCATGGGTTAGGTCGACCATTTGACTAGGATTATTTTTCCTAACTCTTTATGCTTATTTGATAAAATATTTTATGGCCTAAGACTTTAGGGATATGTGGAGCATCATATTTATGCCTTTGTCAAAATAGAGTAATGATAATGCCTTAGGTTTTTAATTGGCTTTTAGAGAAATAAATTAAAATTCTAAATGATATTTTACTTAGGCTTTATGTTTTCAATTGATTTGGAGGAAATCAATTAGGATATTGATGGAGATTTTATTCTATTTTATGATTTTTCTGAGAAAAATCAAATATTCTAAAAGGGATTAAGTTGTATTTTTGCAAAAGAAAAAAATATTTAGTTACAAAACGTTAGCCAAATTGTGAAAAATATGCATATCATGTAAAGTAAAGATAAAGCAGATTGTTTTTCTCTTTACTATTTATAGCAGATTGGGGTTGAGATTTTTTCCTTGGGTGGGATTTGAGTTTCCTGCTGGATGGATAAGGTGTTTTATTTTCTTTAAAACCAGATTTAGTCTATTTTGAGATGCTTTTTAGTATGAACATGGAAATGATGTGCTTTTTCCTTGAGCTTTCTTTGTGAGCTCGGATTAGGGTTTCTGGAGGGTTATATTTTGAAGAAACTTAGTTTTTCTATTGCTTCTCAATTTAGATTTTAGTTTCTTGATCTACACTTTTCAAGCTTGTAAAATAATTTGTACTTAGTTCAAATAGATACACTCTTTTAGTATCAATAAAGGAGCAGAGTCCTTCTGATTTCTTGTCTCAACCTTGTAACAACAATTTGATGTCTTTGTGTTTTCAAGTTTGAAGCCTTATACGTCTTGTTTTTATGAGTCTTTACATAGAACTTCATGTTTTTAGGTTGCATGATGTATTCAATGTCTTTGAATCTTCATGCAAATTACTGATGAAACCATGTACCAATGAGATTGTGAGAGCTATTGTAATAGAGGAATTGTTGTGAGTGCCAAAATTTGAATTTCCAGAAATAACAATTAATCATCAGTTAGTGTTAAGTTTCATTTTCAAGCTATCCTTCTATCCCTTTTGCTAGAAATTACTTTGAATAATATTCACCATTCAGAGAACCATCTCACTCTAAATATTCTCTTTTCACTTAACATCACCCACATCTGAAAAGAGTTTCCATGTTTCAACAAATTGCCTAATTTCTGCAAATCTGACAAAGGCTGCATATCTAATTGACAACACACAATACTAATGATGTTATATATGTAGAAGGCTTCAAGCATAATCTTTTGAGTGTTGGTCAAATGGTTGATAAGGGATACAATATTTAGTTCAAGGATGGAAAGTATAGAATATTGAGTTTCAAAAATGAAATTGCATCAGGTACACAAACAAAAGGTAATATCTTTCACTTGAGTGTTGCTAGTAAAAGTTTTTTGATTGCTCAAGTTGATGAAAGTTGGTTATGGCATAGGAGGTTTTGTCATGTTAACTATTGATAGGTGTTTTAGCATTTTCTCAACACAGGAAGTGCATAGGTTCACTACCTCTCTTGAAAAGAAATCTCCAATAACAAGCTGCTGAAAATCACCCCAAGGTCTCTTGGGTGTTAGGTCATGACATGCTTGGAATGTCTCAATTGTTTTTGATGTGATTTTTCTTGTAATCACAGGGAAGACTTACAAAGTTAAGTTGGAGGATAATTGGTTCTTTTAATGGAGGTCTTAAGATGGCAAGGTGATT
This sequence comes from Sequoia sempervirens, assembly GCA_007258455.2. Lineage (NCBI taxonomy): Eukaryota > Viridiplantae > Streptophyta > Pinopsida > Cupressales > Cupressaceae > Sequoia > Sequoia sempervirens. The sequence continues at coordinate 472,039,013 of VDFB02000015.1, forward strand.
TTACAATTGTTGTAGGTTCAAACACTAGTCTAAAACTCATACTTTGGCTTCAAATTTGGATTTATAATGTGCAATGAGCCTTAGCTTAGGTTACTTATTAAAAAAGGAAAAAAGGGCAGGGAAGAGAGGAATCTCCTAGACCTAAAACTAGCAATGAACATTGATAATAGAGAACCTTACTATAGACAACCTTCCTACAACTAAATTCCACTTAACTAGATTACTTCACAGTCTCATGAAATTAGTGAAAGCTTCTAAGGACCAAAAATGTTCAATAATTCATTCACCATAAGCATGAATAAAACATAAAATTTTAGTGCAACTTTCAATTTATGCCTAGATTAACTTTACACAGCCATTTACCATCAATAAATAGCAAAATGTATCGACAAGGAAGGTTTCCAACACAATAGAATTATTCAATATGAATGCACTGCATTAACTAATCTACTAGACAAAGCTAAAACATAAAGAAAAACAAAGCTAATTTACTCAAATTCACTAAGAGAAGAAGAGTCATGAAACATGCAAAGGAACTCAAGAATCCACCAAAGTCAATGAATTTCTATTAAAATTTCAGTAGCATATCATTACAACAACTCAACTCTCTCTTGAAAATGAGAGGAGACCCAATATTTATAGTGTCCCAAAAGGAAGATGAATGGAAAATATTTAATCTCATTGTGTGGCCAAGATTCACTACAAACTAGGGTTTCACCTACCCCAAAATATATTACAATTTAACATTACAACTTTGTCATCTAGCCCATTTTTCCTTCATATGGCAACACTGTAGCTCTTTTATCTTTTGTTAATTTTCATTTTATTGTTGCTAGCTTGTGAGGAACTCATCATCAATGATTGGGTTGCCTTCATTTTTCTTCATAGTGGCATATTCCATGAACTTTATGATTAATGCCTAAAGTTTTCCCTTCTCCAATATACCTGATTAAAGCACCTGGAACTTCAACCTCCTATAATTCATGGTAATTTCATCCTAGTTCTTTTCACATTTCTAAATATTCTTTATCACCTACTTGGATTAACAGAAGGCTTGGGCAGAAAAACTCATGAAATCAGGTTTAGGCACATCAGTGATGCCGCTCTCCATTTTCTTATGGAAATATGGTTTTATCTTCTCTGGGTTCAACTTGATGGTGGGGGTATCAAAATCTGTCATCAACCTCAGATATTCTTCACTTGCTACCCTGATCTCCTTGACCCAATCAATTTCAAGTTCTGCTTCATGGAGCAGTTGTTCTAATACTTCCTTTATGTGGTCTAGGCTTAGTTTCCAAGTCTCTACAAGCCAGTGTCATCTCTTACTAGTGCAAATTCCTTCTATATTTTATCAAGTATCTTGAGAATATCCTCAAGCTTGGGATAGGTAATTTTGTACAGCCTTAGGAAGTCATTGGAGAACTTCCTTATTCCTTTGAGCACCTTCTGCACTTCCAGGAACTTATTTTTTGTCCTGATAGCATGACCTATTCCCATATTTCCATTATAGAGGACTTGTCAGAATAAATCCTCTATGGCCTTTGTCTAGTTCTTTCTCTTTTCCTGTTGGCCAATATTTTCCTTGGACAAAAATTGTTACAATGCTAATGACGATATGATAAGGAGCTCTTTGACTAATGACTATTATTGGATGTATGTTGTTAAGCTAGCCACCTATGCTTTCAACTCCTCCTTAGAGGTCCTTTCCTTGTTCATTTGGTGGATGATGGTGGTGAAGGATCCCTGGAGATGTTCTAACTTTTTCTATATTGTCATTGTTCCCAAATAAAGGGTAGAAATACTATAACTTACCCCTTCTTCTCCCATCACTAGAGTGGCTATTTGCACCATTCTAGATCTAGATACACCCATTGTGAGCTGAGATCTGACCTTTGGATTATTTTCTTTCTTCGTGCTTATTTGGGCTTAGGACAAGATTTCCTCCAGCCTTTCCCTCAGATCCTTTAGGGTTGGGGTTTTCTTTTCCAATTATTTCTCTAGCCATTCAAGCACCTGAGATTCCCCTTTTATTGATATGTGATTGCCTCTTCTTCATGGGTGTGTTGGATTTCCATTGTTTTATCACCCAAAGCTTCTTGTTTTAACTTTTCTTCTTCTTCTTCATCAAAGTCTTAAATGAAGGTAGTTTCCTTTCATGAGGATTTGATGATTGTGTATTCTTTGGGCCTATCCTCCCCTTTGGTGGCTTTCTCCTTTCCCTCTTGGTCATGCCCATGTTCTTCATGATGTTCCTCTCCTGGGATTTCCTTTGTTTCATCCTCCTATTGAGGCTTGTCTTCTTCTTCTTGCTCCTCCTTTTCTTTCTCTTCCTACTCTTTTGAGAGAGGCATTTCTTTATCATGCTTGGGGCTTTTATCTTGATCCCTGATTGAGGTTCAATTTCTTCCTCCATTTTCTCACCTAGTTCCTTTTCTTCGTCAGAAGGTTGTTTCTTTACTTCTTCTCCAACGTTCTTGAGTTACTGAGCCAAGTCCTCTTTGAGCTCTTCATCAAATTCTTCAACAATAAATTTGGTTTTGAGCTCCTCAGTGTCATCTTCAAATGAATACACCTATTCTTCCTCTCCTTCACACACTACTTTATCAATTATTAGATGCTAGTACTCGAGGTGCTCATGATAATCATCTGCTTCCTCTTCTATTTATTTACTAGTCTCCCTTTCTTGTCTCTCCAATTCTTCTATTTTCTCCATTGTTGCTTTCATTTCTGGTGGTTTAGTTGGAGGAGGAGGGATAGGGAGGTTAGCAACTATTTGTGCCAAAGTGTCTTGTTTAGCTAGGTTCATTAGCACCCCATATAACTTTGTAGGGATATTTGCATATGGACAGAGAAGGCCTCCAAGAGCATGAGAGTTGGCATTAGCATAGTTGTTGTAGCTAGTGGAAGAGATGTTGTCAGATAAATGGATGAGGAGGAAATGGGAGAGGTACTAGAAGAGGAGGATTCTATTATCATTACTAGCATAGTAGGTGGCGTGGAAGCAAGGTGTACTAAGATATCCACCATGGGTGGAGAAGTGGCAACCATTTCTTAATAGATAGGTATTTGGGAGGAAATAATGGTAGTTTTAGTGGAAGTAGTGGTGACTAAGAGAGAGGAGGTAGATGGTGGGGATTTTGGCTACTTGGTATCTTGTTCCTCTCCTTCATGCAGTGGGTTCTCTTGGATGGTAGTAAGACTATTGTTTTTTTTTGGTTTCCTATAGGGTTCACCCTCTGAGGCCTTCCTCAAGTACACTTTGGGTTTGGTCTATCCTTCAATAATCTCTTTTCTCTTTCTTGATCATGTAGCTGGAGGGGATGTCGACATTTCCCATATGGAGGCAATAGCAGTAGCAGCATAGGCACTATCAGTCTCACTTCCCTGCAGTTCCTTGAGCTTACCATACGTGAGGGTGATTCCTTGTAGCTTTAATTAGGAAATATTCTTGTCAATCCACTCCTTGGTTCTTGCCTTAATTGGATTTGTCAAAATATCAAGGTCATTGACCTCTTATTCCTTCTATTCAATTAGTGTTAGCGATAGATTAGCAACTACACCATATTGAGGATCTATCATTGTGCTTTCATCCCCAACAATTTGATTTGGTATCGAGAATAAGCTTACCATCTTAACAAAGTAGGAAGTCATACACATGTAGTGCCTCATTCACATTTCTTTCTCATCCTTGCACTTAGCCCGGAATTCCTCAACATCATGTACATGGGTGCATTCACCCCCAACCATCTTTCTGAGCTTGTCGTAGGGGTCTATTTCCAATCGAACAGTGTGGAGCTCCAGGTGGTATTCCACAATTTTTGTATTTGAATGGTTTTCACACTGGTTTGTGTGAATTTCATACATCCCTTTGGTGAAGGAGAGAGGATAGGGAATCCCCACCTTATGTTTGTTGCTTAGGAGGGCATGCATGTGCTATAGCTGCTAAGAGAGCTCTAGCAATATTTTCTAGTCATTTGGGTACTAGGGAAACTTGTATGGTTTCTTTGAGAAACCTTTGGCTTAGATGTATGTGAATTTTGGAAAGTTTATGAACAAGAAGCTGAATTGGTGGATGAAAGCATTAGCACTACATGAGACCCTTCTTTCAAAGTCACCCCCAAAGAAATATACTAACATGGCCTATGAAGGCATCATTGACCTCAAGTAGTAGTCCCTTTTGAAATTCCTATATTGGAGCTGAGGGTACCTATCATAGACTTTTAATTCCCTACCTAAAGCCTCATCAAGAGCTTGAAACAAGCCCCTATATTGTGTCTAGTCAAGTAGTAAATAAATGAGGCGTGAAGTCCTGTAGAATTGTGAAGTCTTCTTCACAGCCACAAATTGCTCATGCAAAAAATTAATAATTATTCCAACTTAGTAAAACTTGGTTTTGCCTCAGAGGATCTCTTGCAAAAAGTATAGAATGCACTCCCAGAAGTAGGTTGTAGTTGAAAGGCCCATGACTCTGCTCAATAAGGTTACCAAGTCATGGTAATCCTTGTAGAAATCATTGCAGAAGAGCTCTTGAGGGACCTTAGCTACACTGCCCCTCTTTTCTTTCAACCAATATTGATTGATGAACTTATTACATTTGAGGGGGTCTAAAACCCACATCTCCTTGGAATCTTCTTTGGATGCTTCCTCCATCTCTTTGAATGTAGAAATATGAAAAGCCTTCCCTATGGATTTTCTAGAAACATTATCCAGTATATTCTGATCTCTATCCACTATTGTTCTAGACTCTTCTTGATATGCCTCCTTGTAGGCCATTATGAGCTCAAGGACAATGAGAGAGGGTCTGAAAACCTTGGCTAATCCACTGCTTCTAATCTTCCTCACATTTTCTATTGTGGGGCTGATTTGGACCCTTTATTGAATCATCAATATCTATGTGTCTGATATTTGCATCTAAGATCTCCTTCCAATGTGTGGTGAGCCTGGAGTTGAGGGGTTCCCCTTGGAACTTGTACTTCATTTTATCTTTATCCTCCTTTCCCGAGGGTGCTTTGGATGACTTCTTTCCTTTTTCTTTTTCCACGATCACCTCTAAAGTTCAAACACTTGGTTCCATATATCTTGCAAGCAAGAGAGAGGTAAGCACATTCAAGCATGAAAACATGGGAAAGTTAGCCAAAATATTGCAAGACAATGTTACATTAGATAATTAATCATTTGAGAATCCTAAAATTTCTTCCAGATTAACATCAACCTTTCACAGGAGGGTATGTGCAGGATCATCATGGAAAAAACAAGCCCTTAAGTAGCAAAAAATTCAGAAAAATCAGTGTTAGGAAACTTGACGTAAAAATTTGAATAAGTTATCTATATTATTTCAACAATATGTAAGAATACAATATGTATAAAATTGAATGTAGTTTTTAAACTACTATTTTTATTTAAAAATAAATAAAATCTATTTGGTGACAATTTGAAATTTCAATGTAGTAGTACTTAAATTTCGGGGAAAAAATACAAAGTAGGTGTCTGTCTGACCACCCTAACCATAATAAAATGATAATATTTTTTTATAATATTTTATATATTAGTAGAGGACTCATGTTCGGATGTGATGCAAATTTTTTTGTAATTTTTTTCCAAGTAAATAATTAATTATGAATTTTTGATTACAACTTTTAAAAAATATAAAACCTCGTATGTCTAACCACCTTAACTTGGTCAAAACTTCATGAAATTTATTTTTTCTTTTTTTAATCCTATAGTATGTGAAGCATCAAATGTGATGCATATTTTGGATTGAAAAAATGTGATACCGTTTGAAAGTTATAGATGTTTTTCAATTAGCCTATCGATTAGGACTTTAGTCATAATTCTAATAGAAAAGGAATAATAATAATTATTAAATTGAAATTAAAGCGTAATTTATATTGGTGGAAAGCTGAGAATCTCCTCTAAAAACTCTTTTCATTTCATCAATTTTGGGTGAAGAAAAGGTCTTCAGCCACAAACCTTACAAATACCCATAATATTGCCACTTTTTGGCCCATCATGATCCTGCACATACCTAGGATGGAATTATAACAATTTGGGCTTGGGGATGTAGACTTCCTTGGGCTAGTGGTTGTTCCAAAGGACGCTATAGGAGGGTCAACAATCAAGGCACTATAGCGTGCATGTCCCCACTTGCATAAAATTTTAGGCATCAAGTGGGATCCACCAAGGAGAAGGAAGCATTTTGGCATGTGGGTCGAGGTCATTTTGATGTTTTGAAGGAGTTAAGACCACTGTTGAAGCATGCGAGATCTAAGAGTAGGTTGAATATTTGGGTTTTGGCCCTTGAGATAGTCTAGGAAAGGCAGTTGTCCATAGGTGACATTTCACCATGCAAGATTTGTAAATTTAGAGGATGATGGATCATATATCGCTAAAGTTCAAATCATTCAAAAAGGGTGCAGGTCAAAAGACGCATGCAAATAATGTGTACCAATTATTTGAGATAGTGGAGGCCAGTCAAAAGTCTGACAAAGGAAACTTGAGCTTGCAAAAGGCTATGACATTTGCTTGTTTATCATCGATCGAGAGGTAATGGAAGGGTTGGGCTCTGCTTAGCATGTCAATGGATGTCTGCAACTGTTGAGGACGGTAGAAGCAAAACAAAGGTCTACGACTAGCCACTTACATGGGATGGTTCACATAATACTTAACACTTGGTTTGTTTTAAATTATAGGCTCGAGTAGACATGGCAGGCTTGGGACCCGTAGCAAAAAAGGTTGGGTTGCAAAGGCCATTTGGAATGGAAAAATTACCATGGTGGCACGTGGAAAAAAACCCGCAAGGAGGGGTCCGCGAAGGGGCTAACACTTGGTCATTTAAAAGTGTATAGGAAAAAACAATAGTGTAGAGGTCAGGAGCCAACCGTTGGGAGGTTGCTAAGGATTTACGGTTTTGGATAGTCATTCATGCATCAAACAAAGGGGAGTGGAAGTCTGCGAAGAATGAGCCACCTTCATAAATTGTTGGTTTTTTTTTACTTGGATGATGGAGATGAGGGCTAAGTCGGATAGGCGGAAAGGTGGGATGTGAAAGCTATATGAAATGGACTTAAGTTATGAACCATGGATGTGGACCTGAGTATGTCCAATGATCTCTTTGTTTAGATTTGAGGAGTTTGAACAAAGTTTAAGGCAACCAACTGGAGAGAGCCTCCTATTGGGGTAGACCTAGGAGGGGTATTTTTCATTTCAAGTTTAGACATGCTTGGAAGGATGGTGACAGTGATGAATATGGTGCAAATCTATAGAGAATAATTGCTCTGGTTGATGAATGGTTGTAAAGAGCTCAAGTTTCACATGTAGTTGATGAGACGATGTTCTCAAAGTTTTAAAATTTCAAGAGATGGGTTTTGTGCACCTTGGTTTACTCTAGCTTTCTATCAAGTTTTCTTCCTTCAAATTTATCAATTTTAAATAGAAATCAAGGAATACTTGAAATATGTAACGTTGAGAAAAACCAACCTTCATAACCCAATGAAGGTGGTTGCGCGAACAAGTAATGAATATGTTGAATAGATGATGAAGCTTGGTGGGCTCGACAATGGCACTTACGGATGATCTCTGACTCCTTTTCTGAACAACTATCAAGTGAAAATGACAGCTCAGGAGGGACTATTTATAGAATTTTCATCATTTAATGCCCCTCATTAATGATCATATGATGGCGTTGAAAGTTGGTGGTTTGTTATCTTGAAAATGGACATGGGAAGGGTAGAGTCTGCCAGGTGGATGATAGCCAGACGTTGGCCATTTGGGCATTTGATAATGGAGAATGGCTCTAGAGGTTGTGGATTCCATGGGGTGGAAGGGCACCAAGCGATGGCCATCTAGAATGGTTGAGAGGTCAAGGAAAATTATATGGAGTGACTCGGAAGGGTCGACCTACCAAACTCCAAGGACACAAGTTCTAAAGAGCAATGGAAAATAGCTAAGGGAACTTCGTGAAGGTTTAAATCCTTGAAAATTTGAGGGTGGAAAAACATGGTATCTTCAAAATGGTCTCCTTGAGACTCATTGACCATTGAGAACACAAAAATAGGGGGCACACAAAATGAGGCATTGAAAAAAGTGACCCAGTGAAGTGAAAAGAAAGAGTGTCCCCATTTTGAATAGGGCATGTGTGCTACAGACACAACAAATGGTGATTTCCCTAGAGAATGCTCCTGATTGTTCTAAGGATAAATTTTCATTCAGAACCCAGAATCTCTAGTTTTGTAGACTGAGGGCCAGTTTCTAGAGGTGAACTAGAAGAACTACATCCTTATCTAAATCAACCCATGAAACCTCTCTAAAGTGTATGTTTAGTGATTTCATTCCCTTCCCTTGGAAACTATGACAAGTGGCAGCTAATCAAAGCGAGCAAGCTACATGAATTATCTAACCCCAAAGTAACTTGAACATTGCCCTATTGCCAGTCAAGTGTCCATAGCCTAGACAGAGTTGTTTCTGTAACCCCACGAGCATTTCTCTACTAACAGCTAATCCTCTATAGCCCCGATAGAGCTATCTGCACACCCAAACTTCTACTTTATTTCATCATTGTTCTTTTTCTTTCTTATCTTTCAACTATTTTTTCAATACCTTCTTTTACTCAACCCTATAAGCATCAAAACTTACTATGGGTTTGGGAATCACAGTGGTGACTAGAATAGACTTAAGATTTTTTTCTTGCTAAGTCATCCTAACAACCACTATACAGCTCTTTGGAAACAATCATTATTCTTTTTGTGCAAGATCTAAAATGAACATAAAAGGAATATTCAACCAAGGGTCAGGTTCTAAGCCAAAGTTCAAATGAGGAGACCATTCCATGGTAATTATCAGAGACCAATACTTGAGAATGAATATTTATCCAAATCATCACTAAGAGTGAGCAACAAAGTGATTTGTTCATTAAACTGAGCACGACCACCAGAATAGAAATGAAGAACACCCTCTACAACACAAAAGTAGCTAGAAACAAGAAAAACAAAAGCAACAAGATTTGGAAAACCAACAACCTAAACTAACCTATATACAAGTATTTAAAGGAGTAGCTCAAAAGAGCTCAAGCTTGAAAGTAATGCTTTAGGTGCTCCCCATTGAAGACCAATGAGACATCTTCACTAGTTAAGGTCTTGAGGTGAAAAGCATCATCTCTAAGGATTTCAACAATTTGAAAGGGGCCAAGCCAGAGCTTGTTGAATTTTTCATGTCCCCCTTTCCTCTCATGGGATTTTTCCCAAAATAGGACCAAATCAACAACTGTGAAGGCCTTGACCTTGGCTTGTCGATCAAACCATCTTTTGACCACACCTTGATGTTTGCAAAAAAATTCAATAGCATGGCCAAACACTTCTTCTAAGTGTAATAGCTCAGCCAATCAACCTTCTCTTTGATCCCCTTCTTCATAGAAGTCATTGATGAATTGGAGGGTGCAGATTTTTAGGTGAATCAGGAACATACGTTGTAAGCCGTAAATGAGGTGGAACAGAGAATTCCCTAAGGAGGCCTTCATATGTCATGTGTGGTCTACCCAAAGGGAAAAGAAAAGTTGGGTATTCCAATCCTTAGGATTCTTATCAAGTAATTTTTATATCACAACGATGAGATTCTTATTAGTGGATTCTGCCAGGCCATTTCCTTGTGGGTAGTAATTGGATGAATATGTAAGGGAAGTACCATAATCAAAGGACCAACTAGTGAACTTAATCAAGGAAAAGGTAGGGCCATTATCACAAACTAAAGCATATGGGTAATCAAAATGATTTAAAATATAACATTCAAGAAAATTTACAACTACCTCTGTTTTACATTGCCTACATGTGATAGCTTTTGTCCATTAGTACAATAATTAGAGGTAGTTAGAATGTAAATGCGCCCTCTAGATGATTCTGGGCTTACTAGACCAATGAATTTGAGACCACATTATGTGAATGGTCTTACCTCCAAGATAGGTCACAGTGGGACAACAATGTTCCTTTCTCTAGTTGCAGCGGTCTAGTAGACATGACATGTGCAGACATGGCTATGGGAATCCTTGAAAATTGTCGACCAAGTGTATCCTAATCATAAGATTTGATGAGTAGTGGAGGGACCAGATCCATGATCAGTACCAATTTGTCCTGAAATTATTTTAGCACGTGTGTTGCTTCTTCATTTTTGAGGCACCAAAGGTACACCCCTTCATTGTTTTTCTTATAGAGTATGAACCCTTGTAGCATGTAGCTACTACTTTTGAGTCTCGGATCATGCTTTTGGATACTTTGGAGATGATGGGGACAAATTTGTTGTTCAACAGGTAATAGATGATGTCATCATACCATTCTCTTAGAGGAACATCTTTGAGCTAGTACTACTAAACCGTAAGCTCAAGTCCCACTTCAACTACTGTCTTTGCTATTGTTCTGGTGAGTGTTTGTCCTCTTACTAACTTCATTGGCTGAACTTCCATGTCATATTCCTAGAGCAAGGTAACTCACTTTTCTCTTTGTTCTCCCAGCTCATTTTGCATTTGCACTGTCTTTACTACTTGTTCTGGGATGATGGTGAACACCTTATTCAACAAGATTTAATGCCTGAACTTCTTAACTCCTTAGAAAAGAGCATATTCTTGTTTCTCCACACTATGTTATCTTAGTTCAACATATTTCAAGGGACCAATCATGAAGGAAATTGGGTGCTCATTTCCCTCATTATCCTTTTGGGTCAATATGCTAGCACATGAATGATCTGAAGTAAATGAGTGATAAGAGATCCCAAACCCTATACCTATAGTTTGCTAGTCTTCTATCATGGCAAGAGTATAATTTTATGACTTGTTTCACTACTAGTTTGGAATCACCAAATACTTGCAGCATTTTAACATTCTTTCTTAGAGCCATTAAGAGACCATGAACTAGTGCATCATACTCTATTACATTGTTTGTACAATAAAATTAGTGTCTATGGGAAAGAAAGTAGGTCTTACCTATAAGGTTGATGAGTCTCAATTTGGCTTCCACTCCTTGCTTGACTTTAGACCTCTCAAAGTGCACCATCCAAAATTTGGAAGGTTCCTTAACTCCAAGGCCAAGGATGTGTTCAATTCCCTTTAGTTGTATGCTTGCATCTACAACTTCCAGAGTGGGCATTGGTTCAACATGACCTGTGATAGGTAGCTTAGTTAGCAGCTCCCTTTGAGGTATAACTTGTCATTTAACATGTTCTACTACTTTTTGACATAAGCAACACTCAATTTTGAGTGGAAAACATTGTGAACCCTACACTAGCTAGGCAACAAGAGCTCTTGGAAGTCTATCCTTACTCCCAAATTGAGTTGATCTTGTATGCACTTCTCCATGAAGTCTTGGAATTCATCTAGTAGCCCTAAGTTACCATCTTTGTAGGACTCATCATCTTCTAATTACATTATCATTTTCATACTTTGAGGTGCATAGACCAAGTTGGTAGGACAACTACATTGCAATAGGAAGACCTCTACAGCTAGCTCTTCTTCTTGAGGCTTTGATTCTTCTTGATAAGTAATGGGGCAATAATTTCCCAATTCTATTTAAGCAAACAAAACCTCATTAGTGTTGTTATATTATGTGATCATGAATTTCAAGCGTGGCTCCCAATCTATTCGAATATGTTTTAGCAGCCCTTTCCATGGCAACCACATGTGAGAGAAATTAGTTGTGACATACCCATTCAATGCTTGGGTGAAGCCTCATCCCAGGATTATTTTGTATGTGTCAGGGATATCTGCAACTTGGATGTCAATAACCTGCTACACCCTTGGATCTGCAACAATTTTCATAGGGATATGTTTAATTTCTCCAACAATATTCACCTCAATTTTTTCCAATTGAGTTACTTTTCTCCTTGAGGGTGTGGGGAAAATCCCAAGGGATTTGCACATAGCCAAAGGCATGACATTGGCTGATGCATCTATGTCTATTAGAAAATTGTGCAATTTTTTTCCAAATATTCTGATTGTGGTGAGAAAGGGTGGTGTTTCTAGATTTCCTTGAAATAATCCTATTGGTGTGTTGGCCTAGGCCACTTGATTCTTTTCCTTCTCATTGGTCTTTTCTATGGATTGCACTAGGGTCTGCTCTTTAGCAGGCTATTTCCTAGCTTGCTAGTTGGTGGGGACATCCTTCTTTTTACCTATAATTTCTTAGATTATGAGCTCCTGCTAAGGTTCTTCAAAAGTGACTCTCTTGGAAGATGTTTTTGGTGTCTCCTTAGAGGCAGGGGTTTTGTTGATTACCCTAAAGAAAGAATGCCTAACTACAGGAACCTTGAGCAACTCAAAAGTAGACAAGCTGATTTTGACTTTCTTGAATTCTTTGGTAGCATATTCCCCCATCTGCTTGATTTCAGCCTCAAAAGATCTACTTGCGGAGGAGCTAGCTAGTTGGCTTTGCACTTGATTTGGCTATTTGTTGTTGTTCAAATATTTTTTAGGTACACAGGGATAGCCTGGGTTGTTCCTAGCAATGGGGTTAGGTGGGGTATTGAAGTTGTTAGGCAGAGTGGAGGTAGTGAAAGGTCCCCCTATTTTTCTATTTCTTAAATTATATGAAGACGTTCTCTAATGGAACATTTGCACATCATCTTCATGAGATTTTTCTTCATCTACTGGACCATTATCTATTGAAGTAAAGAGTTGGGATAAAGATTCTTTGTTACTTACCTCTTTTACTTCATTTTTTGGGGAGGTAGACACATTATTAGGCTCATTGCTCTCGTGTTGTAGAAATGGGGCTTGGTTGAATACGAGCACAAAAGAGTCATATGGCTTAGATGAAACTATGTCTCTATAGTTTTCACTATCCACAAAATTCTAGGCCTCTACTTGAAAAAATTTCGTGGCTGTTTGGAACTCAGGGAAGTCTAACTCAAAATGTCTGCTTGTCTTGTGAATCTTACACCATCCACATAAGGTGGCTTTAGCAACATACACTCCACTGGCTCTCTTCTCATTGATAGCAGGTTGATCAAGAGGAGTGGGAATGCCTCCATTGTTGGGTCTTGTATTCCATGTCCTATTTTATCTCTACAAGGGTCTCCTTTCAAAATTTTGATTAGAAATTTGTCCCTCCTCATAATTCTACCTCAATGAGGTACCTCCCTCATGGTTGTCCCAGTTGTCATGGTTGAGGTTGGCTTGGATGTTGTTTTGAGAGCCCTATAGTTTATTGTTCTAGTTTTGGAGGTGAGTCATCTCCATAGACATCTTTCTTATCATCTTTGTTAATTCCTATATCCAGTCTTTCTTAACATTGCTTGGGTATGGAATTTGATTATGAAGATAGGCTATGCTACTAACTAGTTTTATTGAGTGCACAATAATTCAAGCCCTTGTAGGTACACAGGTACTTGTGATGACTTTGCATAGGTCTATTATTGTTGAGGATACAAGTAGTGAGGCACTAGGGGTGCCTAGTTCATGGGCTACTTTGGATGAGGCACTATGGGTAGCTGTGGCACATGATTCATTAGGGGCTTTTGGTGTTGTAGTTCTTGAGTGAGTCCTTGAATCTATAGAGGATGGGCAGCCTACCCCAAGGTGGGCAGTAGACTAGAGATATTTTGATCCAAGTTAGTATTGGAAATAACTGCCTTAGCATAAGCATCTACTAATTAGGTTAGATCTAGTTGCATCCTCTTCACCAATGCAACCACGAGGTTGTCTAATGTTGCATAGTAAATGGGCAAGGAAGTATCATCATTGAGCACATACATGGCTTGCAACCTTGTATATGCTCAGTGGAATTGATTATTGAAGGAGTTGATCAACTCTTTGACTTCCCTTTGGACGAGCATGAATTTCATGTATAGCTCTGAAGGGTTGATTGGATCTTGTACTTCTACAAGAAGGAATTCATAAAAAAGGTCCAAGATGTGATGGATCTTGTTGGTAAGTTGATATGCCAATAGAAGACCTCTTCCCCAAAGAGTAAGGAAAAATGCTACATGCTACATCCTTATGATCAATCTACATATCTTTCAACATTTCTTGGAAGATCCTAATATGTTCTTCAACCATCCTTTGTGGATCCCAAGGATAGAACTTCATGCAAAATATCTTTAGGTTCTTAGGAATATCATGGTAATAATTGAAGAAAAAAAGAGAAGGATTCTTTCCTAGCCATACCATGAGGGGAGGAAGGGGTGGTACTTGATGTTGAACAGTAACCTAGGGCAGCACAGGGGTAGTAGCAGTTGGGACTGCATCTTGGACTTGGAGGGCAGGGATGGGGGGCAACACCCCAGTTGTGGGAAGCAAGCGGTAGGAAAGTAGTGTGGTATGACTAAATAGAACAGATGGAGGTGGAGGAAGTCTTCTTTAAGTATGTGATAGATGGAAGGAGGAATGAGGAAAAGGTGAAGGTTAAGAGAATGGAATGGAAGAGTTGGAAGAGGCTACATCCCCTCTTTTAGACCTTGTAGCCACTGTAAGAGGTTCTAATTCCTGAAATTCCCCTTATTTGGAGTAGAACTTAAAAATATCTAGGATCTCTCAAGGGAGAGTGAACCACTTTCATCCAACTTAACTGCTTCTAGTGCTAGTTGTATTGATGGGTTTTTTAGAATATTCTCAACATAGGCAGTGCATAGGAGAACTACCTCTCTTAAAAATAAATCTTCAACAAGTTGTTGAAAATCACCTCAAGGTCTCTCGGGTGTCAGGTCATGACATGTTTGGAATGTCTCTATTCTTTTTTATGTGATTTTACTAGTAATCATAGGACAAACTTAAGAAGTTAAGTTGGGGGAGAATTTGTTCTTTTCATGGAGTTATTAAGATGGGAAGGTGATTGCACAATTGCTATAGGTTCAAACAATAGTCCATGTTAGAAGCCAAGATCACCTGCATGTAATCACCTGTCACATGCAAAAGACATGCAGAACCAAAGAAGATGTTCTATAAACCTCAAAGTAAAAATGCATTATTGAGAATCAATTATTACAAAGAGATCAATCCTTATGAAGGAGATCAAGAAACCCTAAAAAGGAAACCCTAAATGAAACCCTAGTGTGCACACTTAATAATTAATCAATTATTAATGTTCCTAAGTTTAGCTTAAGCAACTAAAGGAATAAGTGACTTAATTAATTAACCAGTATGATATAATTAATTAAGCATAATAACTTATTACTCTAACACCCCCCCTTAAGATGAACTTAGGAAGAAGCTAAAACACTAGAAGAAGATGCATGGAAGCAAAGATGGGTCCCGACAACTAGGCCTGATCAGGTACCCATTTACAAATGCAATAATGAGGTAGAGAAGGAAAAACCTAGTGGGACAAAACCCCCCTACAATGAGATGGCATGCTACAAAGAAGCACTGGAAGAACTCTATAGAGTAACATTGGAACCTGATACTGGCAAGCAAGAAAATATTTTTTTGTTTACTACTAAAACCAAATGAGAGTCACTGATTGACTCAAGGAATCATGATAAAGCAACAATAAACTTGATGCCATAGAACACTCAAAAACTCCAAATGGGAACAACCCTAGAATCTATGAAGCAACAAGCAATTATTGAATGATGTAATATTGAAAACAAAGTGCAAAGATGCAAGATGCACCCTCCCACCTGCCAAAACATCCAAGTAATCTCTAAAAAACCCATCGGATCAAATCTGGACTAAGCAATCAACCTAGGATAGATACAGAAAAAGTGAATAGACAGCAACATAGAACTCCTCAATACCTTTCCAACGCCGCAAAGATAGTGAAAATCAGACATTGTGGCAAAAAGTTATGAGCTCAGAAGTAGAAAATAAACATATAACTTCAAACAGAAATAAATGCAGTAAAATAGAAAATTACTATAAAATAAATTGCACCACAGGAAAGTACTCAAAACCAGCTTTCCGACAATATCTCGTTTGCCCGATTTCGATACCGTATGCCCAAGTTATGACCAAAAGAAAAAAATAGCTCCTTTAGGAAAAATTATGGCTAGAAGGGGCAAAGAGGGTTGGCCGTACGTTAATGTCATGCTGACATCATCATTTCATGAGCGTAAATTTGACTACTATCTGGCCGTCAGAGCAAAAAATTGCCCCGCTGCAAAAATTTTGACGGTTGTCAGAATCTGCATGTGTGCGAGAATATTCCCCGTCCAGCAGAATATTCTAAAGGAATCTTTAAGATTCTATGCCCTGCTGCTGAATTGGTTTTTGCCTGCCAGATTCATAGAAAAACGCCGCTAGTTTTGAGATCTCAGCTACCATTTATAGAAAGCAAGGCCACCCAGAATGGAGGTTGTCGTCGGTAAAGAGGTCGCTGGTCGGTAGAGTGGGGATGGCGGGAAGGGCCCCGCCCTGCCAGCAGTGGCGTACTTTCCTGTCGTGGTAGGGTACGGGGTACCTTCTGCCATGGCTTTTAAAAGCCTTCAAAAAAAAAATTTCAAAAAAATTCTTACATTGTTTTTTTTGTTTTTTTTTGAAAAAAATTGATTTTTAACAAAATTTCTATAAAAGAAATTTTTTTTTTCGAAAAACAAAATAAACTGAACCTTGAAAAAAAATTCTCAGATTGCGTGCATAGAGACGGTACAGAGGCTGTACGGGGAAATTTTTTTTGCCTCACAAACAACTGACGCCGAATATAGGCATATTATATGTCGATTTTTGTCTCTCGAATGCTCTAGATCTGATGGTGAGGTCCGATCTACCTGAAAATGCACTAGAAGCTTCGCAACTCCCAAATCTTGCAAAAAAGATGTCTGAGGAAACCCTTGCATTAGAAACTCATTGAAAGGCCATATCTTTAGATCACGAACAGGCAGCTACAGGTCTCGAGCTCTGATACCATGTTAGAAGCCAAGATCACCTGCATGCAATCACCTGTCACATGCAAAAGACATACAAAACCAAAGAAGACGTTCTGTAAAACTCAAAGTAAAAATGCATTATTGAGAATCAATTATTACAAAGAGATCAATCCTTATGAAGGAGATCAAGAAACCCTAAAAGGGAAACCCTAAATGAAACCCTAGTGTGCACACTTAATAATTAATCAATTATTAATTTGCCTAAGTTTAGCTTAAGCAACTAAAGGAATAAGTGACTTAATTAATTAACCAGTATGATATAATTAATTAAGCATAATAACTTATTACTCTAATAGTCCAAAACTCCCACTTTAGCTTCAGATTTGGCTTTATAATGTGCAATGAACCTTAGCTTAGGTTACTTATTAAAAAAAGGAAAAAAAGGGCAAGGAAGAGAGGAAGTTCCTAGACCTAAAAATAGCAATGAACAATGATAATGGAGAACCCTACTATGGACAACTTTCCTAAAACCAAATTCCACTTAACCAAATTACTTCACTATCTAATGAAATTAGTGCAAGCTTCTAAGGATTGCAAATATTCAATCATTCATTCACCATAAGCATGAATAAAAGATAGAAGTTTAGTGCAACTTCCAATTTATGCCTAGACTAACTTTACATAGCCATTTATCATCAATAAACAACAAAAATTATGGACAAGGAAGGTTTCCAACATAGTAGAATTCTTCAATATCAATGCACAACATTAACTAATATACTAGAGCAACCTAAACATAAAGAACAAGAAATTTAATTTGCTCAAATTCATTAACTAAGAGAAGAAGAACCATGAAATGTGCAAAGGAACTAAAGAATACACCAAATTCAATGAATTTCTATTAAAATTCCAACAACATGTCATTACAACAACTCAACACTCTCTTTAAAATGAGAGGATACCCCCTATTGATAGTGTCCCGAAAGAAAGATGAATGGACCAGATTTAATCTTGTTGTGTGGCCAGGATTCACTACAAATTAGGGTTTCACCTACTTTGTCCTCTAGCTTATTTTGTCTTCATGTGGCAACACTGTAGCTCTTTTGTCTTTTGTTTATTTCCCTTTTACTGTGGATACCTTGTGAGGAACTCATCATCAACTATTGGGTTGCCTTCAGTTTTCTTCATAGTGGCATATTCCATGAAATTTATGATCAATGCTTGGATTTTTTCCTACTCCAATATATCTGATTGAAGCACTTGGAAGTTCAGCCTCCTAGAATTGTTGGTAATTTCATCCCAGTCCTTTCACATTTCTGTGTATTATTTATCACTGACTTAGATTGAACGAAGGCTTGAGCAACAAAACTCATGAAATCAGGTGTAAGCACATTAGTGATCCCACTCTCCATTTTCTTATGGAAATATGGTTTTATCTTCTTTGGGTCTAGCTCGATGGTAGGCACATCAAAATCTTTCATCAGTCTTAGATATTCTTCATAGGCCGCCTTGATCTCCTTGACCCAATCAATGTCAAGTTCTGCTTCATGGAGAACTTGTTCCAATACTTCCCTTTTGTGGTCCAGGCTTAGTTTCCAAGTCTCTACAGGCTAGTGCTCATCTTTTACTAGTGAAAATTCCTTCTCCCAGATCTTATGAGGTATCTTAAGAATAGCCTCAAGCTTGGGATAGCTAATTTTGTATAGCCCTAGGAAGTCAGTGCATAACATCCTTATTCCTTCAAGCACCTTCTGCACCTCTAGGAACTTATTTCCATTCCTGATAGCATGACCTATGCCCATATTTCTATTGTAGAGGACTTTTTGGAAACCATCCTCTATGGACTTTGTCTAGTTCTTTCTATTTTCTAGTTGGTCAATATGTTCATTGGAAAAAAATTGTGGTGGCACTGATGTCAATGTGGTAGGGAGCTCTTTGACTGATGACAATTGTTGGATGTATGTTGTTATTTCAGCCACCTATAATTTCAACTCCTTCTTAGAGGTCTTGTCCAGGTTGTCCATTTGGTGCACGATGGTGGCGACAGATCCCTGGAGATGGTCGATCTTTTTCTCTCTTGTTGATGTTCCCAAATCAAGGGTAGAAATAATATAACTTAGCCCTTCTTCTCCCATCATTGGAGTGGCTATTTGCACCATTTTGGATTCGGAACATCCATTGTCAATTGAGATCCGACCTTTCACTTCTTTTTTTTCTTTGTGCTTATTTGGGCTCAGGCTAAGATTGCCTCTAGCCTTGCCCCCATATCCTTTGAGGTTGGGGTTTACTTTTCCAATTCTTTCTCTAGCCATTTAGGAACTTGAGATTCCACTTTTGGTGATTCATGATTCCCTTTTCTTTGTGAGTGTTTTGTATTTAAATTATTTCATCACCCATAGCTTCTTATTCTATCTTTTCTTCTTCTTCTTCTTCATCATTAGAGTCCTAGATGAAGACAACTTCCTTTTGTGGGGATTCGATGATTGTGTATTCTTTGTGGTTGTTCTCCCCTTTGATGGCTTTCTCCTTTTCCTCTTGGTCATTCCCATGTTCTCCATGATGTTCCTCTCTTGGGATTTCCTCCATTTTTTGTCTCTTCTCAAGGCTTCTCTTATTCTTCTTGCTCCTCCTTTTCTTTCTCTTCCCACTCTTCTAAGAGGCATTTCTTTATCATGCTTGGGGCTTTTATCCTATTCCCTAGTTGGAGGTTCAATGTGTTCCTCCATTTTCTCACCTGATTCATTTTCTTCTTCAAGAGGTTTTTTCTCTAGTTCTTCTTTGACATTTTTGAGTTGTTGAGCCATCTCCTTTTTGAGCTCTGCATCAAAGGTTTCCACAATAAATTTGGTTATGGGCTCCTCAATGTCCTCTTTAGATGACTACACTTCTTTCTCCTTTCCTTCATGCACTATTTCATCAATTATCAGATGCTAGTACTCGAGGTGCTCAAGGTAATCATCTGCTTCCTCTTCCATCTCTTTAGTAGCCCCCCTTTCTTGTAGATCTCCAACTCTTCTGATATCTCCATTGTTTCTTTCATTTTTGGTGGTTAGGTTGGAGGAGGAGGGACATGGAGGTTAGAAACTATTTTTTTCCAAAATGGCTTGTATGGTTGGGTTAATTATCACCCCATATAACTCTGTAGGGATATTTTTCATATGATGAGAGAAGGCCTTCAGGAGCGAGATAGTAGGCATTGGCATAGTTGTAGCTAGTGGAAAATATTTTGTTAGAGACATGGAGGAGGAGGAGAGAAGAGAGGTAGTGGCAAAGGAGGAGTCTATTATCATTACTTGTGTAATAGGCGAGGTGGAAGCAAGGTGGAATAAGATATCCACTGTGGGTAGAGAAGTGGCAACCATTGCCTAAGAGATAGGTAGTTGGGTGACAATAATGGCAGTTTTAGTGGCAATAGTGGTGAATGTAAGAGAGGATGTAGTAGGTGGGGATTTTTTCTGCTCAGCCTTTTGTTCCCCTCCTTCATGGAACGGTTCCTCTTGGATGGTAGTAAGACCACTTGATGTTTCTGGTTTCTTAGAGGGTTTACCCTCTAAGGCCTTCCTCAAGTACACTTTGGGTTTGGGTTATCTTTCAAGCATCTCTTTTCTCTTTCTTGACTGTGTAGCTAGAGGGGATGTCGAGGTTTCCCCTATGGAGGTAGTAGTAGTAGAGGGACTATCAGTCTCACTTCCTTGGGGTTCATCGAGCTTACCATATGTGAGGGTGACTCCTTGCAACTTTTAATTGGGCAATTTTCCCATTGATCCACTCCTTAGTTCTTGCCTCAATTGGATTTGCTAGAATATCAAGGTCATTGACCTCTTGTTCATTCTAGTCAATTAGTAGTAGTGGTATATTAGCAACTACACCATATCGAGGATCAATCACTATTCTTTCATCCTTGACAATATAATCTAGTATTAGGAACAAGCTTACCTTCTTAACAAAGTAGGCAACCATATTCATTTAGTGCCTCACTTGCACTTCTTTCTCATCCTTGTAGTTGGCCCAGAAGTCCTTAGCATCATGTATGTGGGAATATTCACCCATGACCATATTTCTGACCTTGTCATAGGGGTCCATTCATGACCAGGCAATGTGGAGCTCCAGGTGGTATTCCATGAGTTCTTTATCTAAATGGTCTGCACACTAGGATGTGTGAATTTCATACATCCCTTGGCTGAAGGAGAGAGAATAGAGAATCCCCGCCTTATGTTTTCTACTTAGGAGGGTGTGCACATGTTGTATCTGTTGAGAGAGCTCTAGTAATATTATGTGGTCATTTGAGTACCGGGGCAACTTGTATGGTTTCTTTGAGAAACCTTCAGCTTGGATGTATGTGGATTTTGGAAATTGTAAGAAGAAGAAGCCGAATTGGTGGATGAAAGCATTAGTGCTATATGAGACCCTTCTTTCAAAGTCACCCACAAACAATCTGATAACATTGCCTATGAAGGTGTCATTGAACCTATAGTACTCCCTTTTGAAATTCTTGTATTAAAGTTGAGGGTGCCTATCATAGACTTTTAATTCCTTTCCCAGAGCCCCATCAAGAGCTCAAAACAAGCCTCTATATTACGTCTGGTCAACTAGTAAATAAATGAGGTATGAAGTCATGTAGAATCATGAAGTCTTCTTCATAGCAACAAATTGCTCATGCAAACAATTACTAATTATTCTGGCCTTGTAGAACTTGGTTTTTCCTCAGAGGATCTCTTCCACAAAGTATAGCATCCACTTCTAGAATTAGGTTGCAGTCAAAAGGCCCATGACTCTACTCAATAAGGTTACTAAGTCATGGTAATCCTCATAGAAATTACTACGGAAGAGCTCTTGAGGGACCTTAGCTGTACTACCCCTCTTTTCTTTCAACCAATATCAATTGATGATCTTCTTGCATTTGAGGGGGTCTGAATCCCACATCTCCTTGGCATCTTCTTTGGATGCTTCCTTTATCTCTCCAAATGTAGGAATATGAAAATCCTTCCCTATTGATTTGGCAGACACATTAGCCAATACATTCCCATCTCTATCCACTATTGTTCTAGAATCTTCTTGATATTCCTCCCTATAGGCCATTAAGAGCTCGAGAGTAATGAGAGCAAGCAGGAAAATGGTAGCCT
The DNA here is from genome assembly GCA_007258455.2 of Sequoia sempervirens. Taxonomy (NCBI): domain Eukaryota; kingdom Viridiplantae; phylum Streptophyta; class Pinopsida; order Cupressales; family Cupressaceae; genus Sequoia; species Sequoia sempervirens. The sequence goes on from VDFB02000015.1 coordinate 472,060,912, forward strand.
TGGCCAATCCACTACTTCTAATATTCCTTGCATTTTCTATTGTGGGGCTGATTTGTATTCATCAATATTTATGTTTGATATTTGTATCTAAGATATCTTTCCAATGTGTGGTGACCTTGTACTTCATTTTATCTTTATCCTCCTTTCCCCAAGATTCTATGGATAACTTCTTTCATTTGTCTTTTTCCATGACCGCCTCTGAAGGTCCTGCACCTAGTTCCATATATCCTGTGGGTGAGAGAGAGGTAAGCACATTCAAGCATCAAAACATGGGAAAGTTAGCAAAATTCTTGTAAGATGATGTTACATTAGCTAACTCATCATTTGAGAACCCTAAATTTCTTCCATAATAACATCAACCTTTCATAGGAGGGAATTGTAACAATTTGGGCCTAGGTGTGCAAACCTCCTTGGGCTGGTGGCTATTCCAGATGCAGCTAAAGGAGGGATGACAATTAGGGAACAATAGTCCAGATGTCCCAACCCACATCAAATTTTAGGCATCAAGTGGGATCCACCAAGGATAAGGAACCATTTTGGCATGTGGGTCAGGGTCCTTTTAAAATTTTGAAGGAGTTAAGACCACCTTTTAAGCATGTAGGATTAGAGAGCAGGTTGGTTGTTTGGGGTTTAGCCATTGAAATGGCACTGGAAAGGTGGCTTTCCATAGGTGGTGTTCTATGATGTGGGAATTGTAGAATCAAAGGGTGGTGGATGCTATGCCATTGAAGTTTAGATCATTCAAAAAGGACATAGGTCGAAAGATGTAGGCAAATAGTGTGTGACGACTGTTCGAGATGACGAAGGCTAATTGGAAGTATGGAAAAGGAAACTTGGGACCACAAAAGGCTATGACATATGCTCAATTATCCTCAATTGAGAGGTAATGGAAGTGTCAAGCTTCACTTGGTAGGTTGACAAATGTTTTTATTTGTTTAGGACAACAAAAGAAAAATGGAGGTACGCGACTAGTCGCCCACAAAAAAATGGTCTACACAATACTTAACACTTGGTTGCTTTAAATTTTGGGCTTGGGTAGACATGGTAGACTCAGGACTAGTAGCATAAAATTTTAGGTTGCAGAGGCCATTTGGAATAGTGGAATCACCACGACAGGCCACAGATGGAAACCCATGAGGAGGGGTCTACGAAGGGGCTAACACTTGTTTGTTTAAAAGTGTATAGGAACAAAAAATAGTGTAGAGGTCAGGAGCTGGCTATTGGTAGGTTTCTAAGGCTTTTTGGTTTTTGATATCCTTTCACACATCGATGAAAGGGGATTATAAGTCCATGGAGAATGATCTACCCTCGTAAATTGTGTGTTTTTTTTTACTTGGATGGTGGAGATGAGGGCAAAGTCCACTAGGTGGGAAGGTGGGCTATGAAAGCCATCTGAAATGGAAAAGTGATGGCACAATCCCACAAGAAGAAGTCCACAAGGTTCAATTCGAAATGGGTGAGGAATTAAGTTGTTTTAGCTTGATCACATATGAGGGGTGATGACTAAGGTTGAATCCTCCTATTGGGATGACATGGTTGAATAGCCATTTGAAATGATAAAGTTTCAAAGGTGTTTTGTAGGTGGAGATTCATGGATGCAGACATGAGTATGTCAAAGGATCTCTTCATTTAGACTTTAGTAGTTTGAACTAAGTTTAAGGTGGCCAAGTGGAGGGAGCCTCCCATTAGGGCAAACCCGAGAGGGGCGTTTTCCATTTAAAGTTTAGACATTCTTCGAAGGATGGTGACGATGATGACTATGGTGCAGACTTGCAAAGCATGATTTCTCTAGTTAATGAATGACCATGGAGAGCTCAAGTTCAACACATTGCTGAAAAGATGATCTTCTCCAAGTTTTAAAATTTCAAGAGATTGGTTTTGTGTGCCTTGGTTTACTCTAGCTATCTATCAATTTTTCTTCCTTCAAATTTATCAATTTTACATAGAAGTCAAGGAATACTTGAAATATGGCATGTGGTGGAAAACCAACCTTTAGAACCTGATGAAGGTGGGCATGCGAACAAGTAATGAAGTGTTGGATGTTGTTTTTGTGTTGTTGATATGTGGTTTTCATTGATGTCAACACTATTAGCATTGATGTATTGAAGGTTGTATATGTCAAGGATATTGGGAAAATTGTTAAGAGAAAGTTGTAGGTTGCTAGTGGAATACTGAAGGTCATGAAGGTGTCTTACTTAGTACATTGAATATCAGTCATTATGGACTAAAGGATTTATTGTTGAGAGTATATATCTTATCCTCTAGAAGTTTTAGAGGTTTTCATGAATATTTGATCATGTTATGAACAGTTGTGTTTTGACTATGTTTTTGTTGCTTCAATTAGTATTCCTAATTGAATTTTATGTGATTTTGGTAATTTTAGTTAATGTAGATTCTTCTCTGTTAGTTCTTGTTTCTTGTGTATGTTTCTAGATCATTATTTATCTTTGTTGCACATCAACATTGATTGATGTGCTTGTGGTCAAATATTTTTCTTGTGTATGATTGGGTTTTCATGTTCTTGGTTGACATAATGCTTGTAACATGTTGTGGATCCTTAGAGATTAAAGTTTAAATTTTTGGTGTGCTCAAGGATGTTGTTTTGGGCTTCATCATAATATTTACCAATGCTGTATGATTCACATTAAAAATTTATTTGTAAATTTGGGCCAACATTGTAAATATGTTCTATACTTTTTTTCAAAAAAGTTGTTGATGTAATTCCATGTTGTAGATGTATAAGAAGTGGTTGTTTGTGTGAAGTTAGTGTGTGTGTGAAGGAATAAAATCTAGAGAAAGAGAAAGTGCGTAAATATTGATCAATTCATTCAATTGTAGAGCAGAGTGAGAAGAAGTTTGCATTAAGTGTGAAGGAGTTTTTCTATGCTTAATTGGAACTGTAATCATGATTTTTTAGAAGCTATTTTCTTAGATCATACCCTATAGATCTAATCCAAATTTCTATAAGACAACGTGTCATCTCTAGGAAGTGGTCCCTCTTGTATTTGAGCAGTGAGCTCTAGGAAGTGTGCTTAAATGCATGTGCATTCCCATTATTTTTCATTATGCTTTTACAGGGTATAATATTGTGGACTAACATCCACCATGGTTTTTCCCCTAGTAGGGTTTCCACATAAAAAATATTGGTGTTCTTTGTGCTTCTAATATGTTTATTTTTTATTGTTTATTATTCTTTCATTAGATCCAAGATTAAGTTAAGTTTGGAATGTTTAACCGTGACAACTGATTCACCCCCTCTCTCAATTATCTGACCTTGTTTTTCCAACAATTGGTATCAAAGAAATTTCTTTTGAAGAAGTTTAAAAGCTTGAGGTGATCTGAAATGGCATCATACAAGAAGGAAAGTCCTAGATTTGATGGAACAAACTACTCATTATTGAAAGCCAGGATGGAGTGTCATTTGAGGTGTATTAGTGAACCCTTCTAGAATATTTCAAAGAATATATATGTTATTCCTCAGAATGGTCTTTCCACTCCTGATGAGGTTAAAGAGGTTGAGAATAACATCAAGGCTATTAAAAATTTGTTGAGTGCTCTAATAGATTCAAAAATGACAAATGTGATGGGTCTGAAGATAGCTCATGAGATTTGGACCAAGCTGGAAACTTTGTATGAAGGAGATGCACATGTGAAGATGGCTAAGCTATAGATTTTGAAAGGAAAAAATGAAAATTTGAAGATTGGTGAAGATGAAAATATTTCTTCTTTTATGCAAAGAGTAAATGAACTAGTGATGGGTATATGATGTGTCGGTGGTACCCTGCAAGATGAATAAATTATAGCTAAAGTGCTCAGATCATTTCCTCCCTCTTACAAAGAAAAGGCCCATGCTATTGAAGAATTCAGATTAGTAACAAATGCGACAAGAGATACACTAATTGGTAAACTTGTTGCCTTTGAGTTGAGTGAATTTGGTGAATCTGTTCCCAAGATTGAATTTGCATTTAAGGCTTTTGTATCTGGAAGAAACATGCAAAGATATGATTAGGGAGAAATTTATAGAAAGAAATTCAAGTATGAGGAAGAGATGAAATAGCCTGAAGAAGAAGAAAGAGAGATTGAAGAGCTAGAAGCATTGATTGTAAAGAAAGAAGGCAGAGGAAAATGTAATTATAAAGGAAAGTTTCCAATTAAATGTTTCTCTTGTAGTAAAATAGGTCATTTTGCATCAAGGTGTCCTGAAAGAGTTCCTAGGTCTAAGCCTAAAAAATCTAGACTTCAAAAGAAATGCTATTATGTTGAAGGAGTGATTGATGAAGAATCTAATAAAGAAAATGGAAATGAAGATGAATGGGTGTTCCTTGCTATCAAGGAAAATTGTTTGGTGGATACTAAATCTGCTAAAGTTGAGAAGGATCTTACAACCCAAATTGAAGAAAAGGACAAGTAGGTTATTGATAATGGATGCTCACATCATATGATTGGTGATGAAAGAAAACTTGTAAGTCTAGAAAAATATGACTGTGGGGTTGTAAGATTTAGAGATAACAATGCTAGTGTAATTCGTGGTAGAGGATCTATTTATCCTGGTGGTAATAATAACACTTATAATTTCCTTTATGTTGAAGGCTTGAAGCATAACCTACCGAGCATTGGAAAAATGGTGGAAAAGGTCTATGATCTTCAGTTCAAAGGTGGAAGATGGAGGATACTTGGAAGTTCTGAAAATGTAATTGCTTTAGGTAAAAAGACAAGAGGTAATATTTTTCACCTGAATAGTGCTAGTGAAAGTTGTTTAATTGCTCAAGTAGATGAAAGCTAGTTATGGCATAGGAGACTGTGTCATGTGAATATTCATAAAATTGTCAAGGTAAGTTCCACTCAACCAGTAAGATAGGGTATGTGCAGGATCATGATGGGCCAAAAAGTGGCAATATGATGGGTATGTGGCTGACAATTTTTTTTCAACACAAAATTGATGAAACGAAAATGGGTTTTTAAAGGAGATTCTATGCTTACCATCAATATAAATTATGATTTACTTTGAGTTTAATAAGTAATTATTATTCATTTTCTATTTGAATTACGACTCAAGTCCAAATTTGATAGGCTGATTGAAAAACATTTATAGCTTTCAAACAGTATCACATTTTTTGAATTAAAAAATATGTCACATTCTATGCTTTGTATACTATAGGATTAAAAAAATAAAATATAAATTTGATGAAGTTTTGACCAAGTTAAGGAGGTCAAACATATGAGTTTTTATATTTTTTAAAATTTGTAATAAAAAACTCATAATTAATTTTTTACTTGGAAAAATATTACAAAAAAATATGAATCACATCAGGACATGAGTCCTCTACTTATATCTAAAATCTTATAAAAAAATATTATCATTTTATTGTGGTTAGGGTGTTCAGACAGACATCTACTTCTTATTTTTTCCCTGAAATTTAAGTACTACTGCATTGAAATTTCAAATTTTCACCAAATAGATTTTAGTTTTGTTTAAACAAACCTAGTAGTCTAGAAACTAAATTAAATTTGCTACAGATTCTATTCTTGCTTAATTTTGAAATAATATAGATAACTTATTCCAATTTTTACATCAAGTTTCCTAACTTTTATTTTTATGAATATTTTTCCACTTAAGGGCCTGTTTTTTCCATGATGATCCTACACATACTCGAGATCTACCTAAGCTAGTGAAGCCTGCTAACACAATTTGCAAGTAATGTTAGATGGGTAAACAGACTAGAGAATCTTTTTAGAGCAAACATCATCATTCTAATGGAATGTTCGAGTTGGTGCATACTAATCTATGTGGTCTCTCTAAAGTCAGAAGTCTTCATGGAGAAAGGTACTTTATGTTGTTTATTGATGATTGCTCTAAGATGATATGGCTTGCTCTCTTAAGAGAAAAATGTGGTGCATTAGAGAAGTTCAAAAGTTTCAAAGCTATGGTAGAAAATGAGAAAGGTTTGAAAATAAAATGCTTAAGGTCAGATAGAGGTGGTGAGCTCACCTCCAGGGAGTTAAATTCTTTTTGTGAAGAGCATGGAATTAGAAGATAGTTATCTGGTCTCTGAACCCCTCAACAAAATGGAGTTGCAGATATAAAAAATAGAACAATTCTGGATGTTGCTAGAACAATGATGATAGAAGGAAATGTGCCTCACATCTATGGGAGTGAAGTTGTAAGCACTGCTATGTACACTTTAAACCTTGTAAATGTCAATGGTAATTCTAGTAAGACTCCTTTTTAACTGCAGTTTGGTTATAAGCCTACTGTTAAATATTTCAAGATCTTTGGAAGGAAGTGTTATATTAAGAGAGATGAGGACATAGAAAAGTTTGATTCAAGAAGTGATGATGGAATATTTCTAGGTTACTCTACTAAAAGCAAGGCTTACCGATGCTATAATAGAAGATTGAGAAAAATGGTTGAAAGTGCAAATGTTAGAGTTGATGAGGATTTTGCTAGATCATCCAGATACTGTGGATATGATTCAGATGACTAGGAAGATAGTATAGATAAAGGGAAGAATGCTCAGACACATAATCAATTTCAAATTGTTTTGATAAATCAAGAAATTTGGGAAGGAGAGACAAGTCCAATTGTAGGAGAAAGAATAAAAGAACTAGAAGTTCAAGAGAATCCTAAGGTTCTGAGGTATGTAAGGCTAAATCATTCTAAAAATCAAATTATAGGAGATAAGAATAAAGGTGTACAAACTAGAAGAAGGATTGCATAAGATTATTTCTTGATTTCCAAAATTCAGCCTAAAGATGTCAATGAAGCTTGCAATGATGAACACTGGAGGGAAGCTATGAAGGAAGAACTGATGCCAATTGAAAAGAATGATAAATGGATTCTTGTTCCCAGACCTAAAGATAAAAATGTGATTGGCACTAAATGGTTCTTTCAAAATAAGCTAAATGAACAAGGTGAAGTGGTCCAAAATAAAGCAAGACTGGTATGTAAAGGGTATTCACAAATTGAAGGTATTGATTTTGAAGAAACCTTTGCCCCTGTTGCTAGAATTGAAGCTGTAAGACTATTTTTTTCTTATGCTGCATATAAGAACTATAAATTCTATCAAATGTATGTGAAGTCAGCTTTTTTGAATGGTGAGCTAGAAGAAGAGGTATATGTTGAATAGCTAGATGGATTTCAACTAACTTATAAGGAAGACATGGTTTGTCAATTGAGGAAAGCTTTGTATGGACTCAAGCAAGCCCTCAAAGCCTAGTATGCTAGAATGGATAAATACTTATTAAATCTTGGATTCAATAAAGGTACTACTAACAACAACTTGTATTTCAAGTTGGATCATGACAAAGAGTTAATTATTGAGGTCTTTGTTGATGACATTATTTTTGGAGGAGATGGTGATCTATGTATGAAATTTTCCAATGAAATGAAGAGTGAATTTGAGATGAGTATGATTGGAGAGATGAAGTTCTTTCTCGGATTGCAAGTCACTGAGTTAAACAATGGGATTTTCATATCTCAGTCCAAATATGTGAGAGAGCTTCTGAAGAAGTTTGGCATGGAAGAATCAAAGCTTGTTCATACACCCATGGTAACCAAATGCAAGTTAACACAAAATGATGATTTTTCTAAGGAAAATCAAACAAGATAAAAGTCAATGATTGGTGGATTTCTCTAATTAACTCAAACTAGACTAGACATTATGAATGTTGTATGTATGGTTTCTATATTTCAGGTTGATCCAAAAGAATCTCATGTGACTATTGTGAAGATAAGTTTTAGATACTTGAAAGGAACAGTTGATTTTGGGATTTGGTATCCTAAGGATGATGATCTTACTTTGAGTGCATATACTGATGTGGATTGGGCAGGAGATGTAGATGACAAGAAGAGTACTAGTGGCCATGCATTCTTCCTAGGGAAGAAGCTGGTGTCTTGGTTGAGTACAAAGCAGAATTCCATTTCTCTATCTACTACCGAGGTAGAGTATATTACTATTGCAAATAACTATACTCAAGTGATGTGGATGGAATAGATGCTAAAAGATATCAGAGTAGTATATGATGAGCCTATTTCCATATACTATGACAACTCAAGTGCAATTAACATATCAAAGAACCTAGTGCTACACTTTAAGACCAAGCATATATCAATCAAGTTTCACTTCTTAAGGGAGAAAGTGAATGAGAAAGAAGTCAAACTAGAGTATGTGCCTACCAAAGAATAGGTTACAAAAATTTTCACCAAGCCATTACTAAAGGATAATTTTGAGTATATCAGAGGGATGCTAAGGGTGATTACCCCTCTTGATATGAACTAAAGATGCATTTTCTTGCATCAATATATGTGCTTCATAGAAATTTCTTGATCTGAATTGATGTTTCTGTGGCTGCTACTTAGGGGGAGTAGTCAGATGTGTAGATATGTGGTTCAAAGCTAGTATGTGGGAAGATAATTCTTATCTTTTCCATTGATGTCAAAGGAGGAGAAGAGAAATTGAGGAGAAGAGTCAGAATCTAAGGGGGAGTAAGTGTATTTGTGTTGATGGTATTTTTCACATCATGTGTTTCCATTTTGAAGGTTGTATATGTCAAGGATATTAAGAAATTTGTTAAGAGAAAGTTGTAGGCTATTAGTGGAATAGTGAAGGTCATGAAGATGTCTTACTCAATACGTTGAAGATTAGTCATTATGGACTAAAGGGTTTATTGTTGAGAGCATCTATTTTATCCACCAAAAGTTTCAGAGGTCCATGTGAAGATTTGATTGTGTTATGAACAATTGTGTTCTAACAGTGTTTCTGTTGCTTTAGTTGGTATTCCTGATTGAAGTTTATGCGATTCTAGTAATTTTAGTTGATGCAGATGCTTCTCTGTTAGTTCTTGTTTCCTTTGGATGTTTCTAGATCATTCTCTATCTTTTTTTCACATTTGTATTGATCGGTGTGATCATGGTCAAATATTTTTCTTGTGTTTGATTAGGATTTCATGTTCTTGGCCAACATAATGGTTGTAATCTATTGTGGATCCTTGGAGATTAAAATTTAAATGTTTGGCGTACTTGAAGATGTTGTTTTGGGATTCATCATAATATTGGTCAACAATGTATGATTTGCATTAAAAATTTATTTTGACATTTGGGTCGACATTGTAAATATGTTTTATACTTTTGACAAAGCTGCTGATGTAATTCCATGTTAAAAAATATATAATATATAAGTGTTTTTTTTTGTAAAGTTCGTGTGTGTGTGAAGGAAGAAAATACAGAGAAAGAGAAAGTGTGTGAATATTGATGTATTAATTCGATTGTAGAGTAGAGTGAGAAGAAGTTTGAGTGAAGTGTGAAGGAGAATTTTGTGCTTAACCAGAATTGTAATCAAGATTTTGTAGAAGCTATTTTCTCAATTCATAGCCTGTGGATCTAATCTAAATTGCTATAATATAGTGTGTCTTCTCTGGACAGTGATCCCTCTTGTATTTGAGCAATGAGCTCTAGGCACTATGCTTGAATGCATCTGCATTCCCATTATTTTTTATTATACTTTTAACAGTGTATAATATTGTGGAATGGCATCCACTATGGTGTTTCCCCTAATAGGGTTTCCACGTAAAAACTCTTGGTGTTATCTATGCTTCTAATGTATTGATTGTTTATGGTTTATTGTTCTTTCATTAGATTTGAGATTAAGTTAAGTTTGAAAATTTTAAATATTTTGTGACAATTGATTCACCCCCCCTCTCAGTTGTATGTCCTTGTTTTGCCAACATGAAGATCTCAAAGAAAAGATGAAGCTTTGCAGGATCAACAGAAGTTCTTAAGGATGATCTTCGACTCATTTTTTGAACAACTGTCAAGTGAAAATGACAAGTCAGGAGCGACTATTTATAGAAATTTTGTCATTTAATGCCCTTCATTAATGATCATACAATGACATTGAAAGTTGTTGGTTAGTCATTTTGAAAATGACTATGGGAAAGGAAAAGTCTGTCAAGTGGACAACAACCAGATGTTGGTCATTTGGGTGTTGGAAAATGGAGAACAGATCCAGAGGTTGCAGATTTTGTGGGGTGGAAGGGCGTCAGGTGATGGTCATCTGGAATGACTAGGAGGTCAGGGAAACCTGCATGGGGTGACCCAAAAGGGAAAACCCACTGGACTCCAAGGACACTAGTTCTAAAGATAAAAAACAAAAGACTAAGGGAACTCCACAAAGGCCTAAAGCCTTGAAAATTTGAGGGTGGAAAAAATGGTCATTTCAAGTTTGTTTCCTTATGATTCATTGACCATTTAAAACATGAAAAATAGGGGGAACACAAAACAAGGTAGCGACAAAAGCAACTCAGTGAAGTGAAAAGAAAGAGGGTCCTCATTCTAAACAGGGTGTGTGTGCTACAGGCACAACATTAACTTTGATAATATTGTCAAGATAAGTTTCACTAAGGCTATGAGAGATCTACCTAAGTTTGTGAAACCTACCAATGCAATATGCAAGGAATGCCAATTGGGAAAGCAAACTAGGATTTCATTTTGGAGTAAAAAGCATCATTCAAATGAATTGTTGGAGCTTGTGAATATTGATCTATGTGGTCCCTTTAAGGTCAAAAGTTTACAAGGTTACAGGTATTTCATGTTACTCATTGATGCTTATTCTAGAATGGTATGGGTTACTTTCTTAAGGGAGAAATCTAAAGCACTAGAATAGTTTGAGATCTTTAAAGCTATGCTTGAGACAAAGACAAGTTTGAAGATTAAATTATTGAGATTAGATAGAGGGGGTTAATTCACTTCTGGTGAATTTAATACTTTTTGTGAAGAACATGGAATAAAGAGACAATTATCTATACCGTGGACCCCTCAGAAAAATGGAGTTGTGGAAAGGAAGAACTAATAGGCTTATTATGTCAAGATATGTGATTTTTGATGAAGGGGGAGTTTATGGTCAGCAAAATGGCCATATGGAGAAGTCAAAATCTATTTTAAATGATATTATTGTTTATGATATTGATCATGAGCATCCCACTAATATTTATGTTCCAAGTGTTATAAATACATCAAGTAGCCCCTCCTCTAGTTCTTCAATTCCAATTGCAAGTCCAGCTTCAACTCCAAGCTCTAGAAGGAAGGTAAGAAGTTTGAGAGATATTTATCAAATGAGTGAAAATCAAACACATAAGAAAATCCAATATGTGAGATAGTTAAATTTTCATTACTTTTCGAGGCTGATTTTGAACCATCCTATTTTGAGGAAGCATGTGCTAATGAGGTTTGGATGCAAGCAATGAAAGAAGAGATGAATTCCATTCATAGGAATGATACTTGGGAGCTTACACAACTTCCACATGACAAGAAGAATATTGGCACCAAACGGGCCTACAAGACAAAGTTTAATAGTGATGAGAGTATTGAAAGGTATAAGGCAAGATTAGTTGCTAAAGGCTTCACATAGAAGTATGGGATTGATTATGAAGATACATTTGCACTATTTGCAAGACAAGAGACCATCAGAATGTTGATTTCATTAGAAAATCAAAAGAATTGGAACATACATCATATGGATGTGAAAAGTGTCTTCTTGAATGGGTACTTAGAAGAGGAAGTGTATGTGGAACAACCACAAGGATTTGAAGTGCAAGGAAAAGAAGATCAAGTCTACAAGTATAAGAAGGCTTTGTATGGCCTCAAGCAAGCACCACGAGCATAGTATGCTAGGATTGATGGATATATTCAAGAGAATTGCTTTCAAAGAAGTAAGAGTGAACCTACCCTTTACTACAAACAAGAAGGTAACGATATTCTTATTGTAAGTTTGTATGTTGATGATTTCTTGTATATGGGTAGTAGTTCTAAGATGAAGTATGAATTCAAAGTTGCTATGATGAATGCATTTGAGATGAAAGATTTAAGTGTAATGAAATACTTTGTAAGAATGGAGGTTTATCAATATAAGAATGAAATTTTTATTTTCCAAACCAAATATGCAAAAGATATGTTGAAGAAGTTTGACATGGTTGATTGTAAACCATCCTCCACTCCAATTTCTCATGGAGTTGTGTTTTGTAGAGATGATGGTGCTAAAATTGTTGATGAGACTACTTATAGAAGTATTGTTGGGATTTTGATGTTTCTAACCCACACAAGGCCTGATATTGCATATTTAGTTTCACTTGTTTCAAGGTACATAAAAATCCATCAGAAATGCACATGAAGGCAAACACGAGAATTTTGAGGTATGTGAAAGGAACTCTAAATTATGGTATTCATTACTACTCTTCTAAAAGGTTCAATCTTGTTGGTTTTAGTGACTTAGATTGGGGAGGTAGTATGGATGATTGTAAGTCTACATTTGGAAATTGTTTCTCTTGTGGTTTTGTTTTGATTACTTGGAGTTAAAAAAAAAAATGGTTTCCCTCGATAGAAGTAGAATATGTTGTAGTTACCTTAGCAAATACATAGGCTCTTTGGCTTAGAAAAGTTTTAGAAGAAATTGGAGAGAAATAGATTCAGCCTACATTTGATTTTTGGTGACAATATGAGTTCCATCAAGCTAGCAAAAATTCTGGATCATCACAGTAGGAAAAAGAATTTTGATCTAAAATATCATTTTATTCATGATTTGGTATAGAAGAAGGAAGTTGAATTGAAACATATGAGCACTCAATATGAGCTAGTAGATATCTTCACCAAGGTAGTTGTAACAGTTTAGTTTTCGAAACTTAGAGATCAAACTGTGAACCCTTTTAGCATCAAGGAGGAATATGAAGATAATGATGATTCATGATTAGATTAGGCTGTTTTAAATTTTTCTTTCAAATAATGCATGTCCATTAAATGCGAAGAGTTTTTTCTTAGTTAGTATTCTTATTTGAGTCTATGTTTTCTCCTTTGAATAATACATTCTTTGCATGCTTTGTTTTTTGGTAGTAATGCTATGTTTAGCCCCTTCATTTGTTTTTGAGGTGTTGAAAACCTTATTTATGTAGACCTATGTATTCTTCTTTTTCAAGCTACAATACAAAGATAAATCTCTATTTAGAAATGGAGCAACATTTTTATCTCTTTTGAAAATCAATGAAGTGATTATATTTATGTTTTCATTTATTGTTTTTGTGCATAGTAATGGTATTGTATTGGTTTAATCAATTGGTTTAAGAAGCAGGGCCTATTTCAAATTCTACATATATATGTATGAGTGCAAAGTTTTGAGGGATAAGAAAATTTTCAATTTTACTTTCTAAACTGAAATAGAAATCAATCTTTAACTCACTATCTTCTCCCAAATTTATAAAATTTCTCACTATCTTCTCCCAAACTTATAAAACTTTCCTAAAAAAGGGAAGAATTAATAGTAAAAGGAAAACCCTTCATTTTGAATGTTGAGGTGACACTTTTCACCTCCACATTAGATCTAGCATTAATTTTAAAACTCATATTCTATTGGCACCTATTCTCTTTGGAAAAATCACAAATGTTTTCACTTGGGAGACTTTCTTTAAAGAGGGGCTTGTATATGTAGTTATGACCTTATCCTCAACACAACAACAATCTAGAGGATGGGATGAGGTGGTACCTCATCCTAACCTCCCTCAAATATGTCACTATTAAAAAATGCAAAATTTAAAAAGGGTATAAATTAGTTTCTATTGAATTTTACCCTTCAAAACTACCTTAATGCATAATCCTATGATCTAGGACATTGAAATTAATCAAATGAAGTAAAAATTACTCACTCAAAACCATATAAAACCCTCTAACAAATAAACTTAAAATCCAACACTTAAGTGATAATAATTTTAAACACATAAATAAATTAACACAACTAAACAATAGAACATTAATTCCACATAAAAAATTACAATAGTTCCACATCACTTGATAAACATATTCACATTGCTATTAAAAAAACTCCATTACATGTTACATCAGTCCCTCCATATAGACTAAAATCAGCTTAATTAGTTGAGCACAATTATCTTTACCATGTGATCTACATTTCCCTTTGATAGTAAATTGTATATTTAGTCATAATTGTTAGTTCATCACATAGAAAATCATAGCCAAAGCATCAAGAAAAGTAATAGATTCAAATTCTAACATACAATTAATTAAACATTTCTATTCTATAATTTCTTTCATCAATATAATAACATTTCATTCTCCATAACCTCATTTTCTAGTATTTAAGACCATAATTTCCACAACACATGAAGACTAACCATAATCATTAAATCATGATTTAATCCACACATAAGAATCACACAATAAAATCACTTGATAATTCATTAGCCATAGAGATAATATTAACCATGTCCATACATAACATCAATCAAAATTAGTGGAAAGGTCCATAGTCCACAACATAAATTGTCCATGAAACTATCAACTCAATGATCATAACAGTAACATAAAGTGGTATGATTTAAATAGTCATTGAAAAGGGGTCTGACAAACATATTGATGTAGTAAGTTGTGAGATAAGTCACACCTCCAAAATTTACTTGTAAATAGTTAAGAGATCATTTTACATTTAAAAGAAAAAAAAAAGTCCTACAAAATTTCATGTAACCATTACATACTCACAAATCTAAATCCCCGAATTATATTGCTACTTTTTATTAAATGAATTAAAATATCAATTTATTACTTCGAAAGCTACGATAATAACTAAATGATGGAGTCAATCCAAAGGTTTACTTAATCATGAGATTCGAAGGCCTACGCCATCGATTAAAGAGAATTTATATCTCCGTTTGATGGATCGTGTTTTTATCATTTGCCTACGAACATGAAAAGTCTTGTACAAAGTTAAAAAAATAAAAGTGAAGTGGTGTGGGCCTTGTGTTTACACAATTCTGTAGACTTCCTGCGCAAGTCTTCTCATATTCTAATCTAACTTTTCTTAAAAGTAAAAGAGCAAAAAAATAAATCAGTCTTTAAAAGTAAAAGTATAAGAAAGAAGTGAAAAAAAGAAAAGAAAGGGAATGTAAGGAAACCAAATCCACGAAATCCAGATCCACTAGTAATGAAATTACATCAGATCGCTATTGAAAGCCATATTTTATAAATGAATTGTCAAGAGCTGAAAAAGAAAATGGCGAATGAATGGTTTCGATTTGTTGCAAAATATTTGGAATAAATCTGCATATTTATGTAACTTAGATTTTGTCCCTGCTTTAATGTCATGTCAGTCTTTTAATCGAAGGTAGCAGATGGGGTACAAACATTTAAAAAGTAGACATCAATTCTTAGTTGTTTACCCCAGGCATATGTTATATAAAACATAGAATTGAGTAAATATCATGTGAGAAATATTGTAGTGGACAGTGTACATGCACTCCAAGCTCTGTGGATTGAATCTGTTCGTTTCACGTTTGGAAATTTGCACAAATATAGTGAAATACAACATACCGTACAAAATTTTGAGTCCTAAAGGATTGTTAGCTTCTAGGTGAAGATACTGGGGCATTTAGGCAAAGCGGTATTCAAAAGAAATGAACTTTTAACTTTTTAAGCACCATGAAAGATGAGATTTTAAGAACACGTCGGCTTTTTGAGAATTGAAAGCAAATATTTCTAAAGTGGTTTGGTCAGACAGGATTGCAGTTAAATGTAAATAGGTATTACATTGTCATCTAGTTAAAATAAAATTACATACTTGTAGAATGTGTTAAAAGCATATGTTTAATAAATAATAACCACCCTGTTAGTACCACTTTAAACTGGTCGTTAGTTAATTCACATTTGACATTCAAACCTACATAAGTTAAAAGTGACTTGATTGATATTAAGAGTATTTCTTTCGTAGACGCCTTCAACATACCCGCCTCTTTGGCTACCATGGGAAATATGTCCTCTAATTGGTCACATTCAGAAATCTTCGTTAGAAATTTAATTGCTCTGGAAACTTGTTCCTCATACGGGTATTTGAAAAGACTGACAATATTTTCTTAATTCATGAATGAGTTGTGCTGAGCAGAGAAAAGAGCAGACACGATGATAGAAAAGGGCATCATTGTTGGTAGTATTTGACAACATTCTAAATACTCTGGACTAATCAACTTGAGTAACCAATCACATTCTTATGGCACCCACTTCTTTAAGCGTTTATAAACTCATTTGAAAATGAGTTAATAGGTGGAAAAGGAGGGGTTGTGTTGTTGTAAGAAACCTCACAATCTTTACAAAAGTCTACACATGTATTGTAGGTTCAATAAAAAAATTTAGTGACATAAATCCACTACAGAGATGATAACTATGTGACTGTTAAAAATAGTTGCTACCGCAGGTAGCTATAGTGATGGCTGTAAGTGATTATCAATAATTTTAGCTTTATATAATACTTTAAACATGGAAATAAAAGTTCACACTTTTAGAACAGAAAATTCATATAATATTTCTTATAACCACAACCACAATATTTGAGAACAATTTAACTTGGAAAGAAATATTAACTAGTTGCATTTACTCAAAAAATATAAACAATTACATTCATTTTACACATTTACAATAGCTGCAATAAATTTGTAGGTCTCTTGAACTCTCCTCTTTCTTCTCTTGTTGTTTGTTAGAGGCCTCTCTAACTTCTTTCAAAACATTCTTTACTATTGTATTGTGTTCTCTCTACTCTTTTATTCTATTCTCCATTTTATTTTTGTTGTTTGACCTTTTTTCCCTCTATTCTATCCTCTCTTTTCTGATGTTCCCTTTTCCTCTCCAAAATTCCTAAAATTTTGTAAAATTCTTCTTTCAATACCACCTAAAACCTAGCTAGCACTCAAAAGACCTCATAAATGGTCAATTGTCTCTTTTTGAACTCCAAATCTCCTGCTCGGATTTTCCCTTTGTCATTTTTTATTGTCATTGCTCATTAAATGAGCTTAGGGGTAGGTATTACTATCCTCAAAACAAAAAAATCAAAGTTAAAATTTTAAAATCTTTAACGACTCCTTCACGTGGTAGTGGTTGAGGGAAAAAATAATATTTAAAATAAAATGATGCCCTTGCATCAAAGTATCAAGCTAGAGAATTTTGTGAGCCCCTGCTCACTATGTAAAACTCTATTTTGCTATGGGTTAAAGGTTTTATTATTATAGGTCAACAACTCTATCATCTTGTGTTAACTAGAATGATTTTAGTTTTGTTGAGCTTATCCACATTGTATCCTCTATTGGTTCACCTTTCCATTTCACTAAATACTCAATGTACTCCTTGCCTCTTGTCTTTCTAATCACCCAAGAATCCAAAATATCTTAAATATTCTCTTGTCCACATTTAGGTAGTTGCTTTGTCCATTGTTATGTCAATATTTTTTCCTTTCCTTGTTGTTGCAACATCTCTCCCTCATAATAAGTATGCAAACCTAGAACATTGAAAATGGGTGAGATTTCCAAACCTTTAGGTAGCTCCAACTTCTAGGTATTTACTGAAAAATTTACTAATGATCTTGTACGGTCTAATCTTCTTCAACTTGAATTTGTTGTATGTATGGCTAGGAAATATTTCTGTCTGTAGATGTGCCAATACCATATCTCCACTTTCAAAATTATTTTTTGTCCTCTTTAAATCAACTTTCTTTTTATATTTTTCACTAATCCAACTAATTTTTTCTCTTACTTGCTATAAATCTTGTATATGTTTAGAAAATTATTCTCCTTCAGTAGATCTCTTATATACCTCTGTATTTGCAAAATATGTTTATTCTAAAATAGCTCTAGGACTATGCCCATAAAAAATTTGAAATAGAGTCTTACATATACTTTTGTTGACTAAGCCATTTTATACAAACTCAACTTGAGTTAATACCAAATCCCATTTCTTAGGCTTGCCACCAACTAAACATCTTAGCAAATTTCCTAAGCTACGATTAACAACTTTAGCTTTTCCGTCAGTTTGAGGATGATACACAGAACTTAAATTTAAATTAGTCCCTAATTTCTTCCAATGTGTCCTCCAAAGATGTCCTACAAACTTAGTATCATGATCATAAACTATACTTCTTGGTAAACCATTTAATCTAGCAACCTCTCTAAAGAACAAATTTTCTACATGTGTTGCGTCATTTATTTTCTTGCATGCTATAAAGTGAGCCATTTTTGAAAATCTATCAACAACCACAAAAATGGAATCCTTACCTCGCAACACTCTTGGTAGTCTAAGAAAAAAATCCATGCTTAGGCATGTGCAGGATCATTATGGAAAAAGCAAGCCCTTAAGTGGCAAAAAAATCAGAAAAATCAGAGTTAGGCAAGTTGACATCAAAATTTGAATAAGTTATCTATATTATTTAAAAAATATGTAACAATAGAATTTGTAGAAAATTGAATGTAGTTTCTAAAATACTAGGTTTGTTTGAAAAAGCAAATAAATCTATTTGGTGAAAATTTGAAATTTTAGTGCAGCAACACTTAAATTTCAGGGAAAAAATAAGTAGGTGTCTGTTTGACCACCCTAACCACAATAAAATTATAATATTTTTTTATAAGATTTTAGATATAAGTAGAAGACTCATGTCTTGATGTGATGCATATTTTTTTGTATTTTTTCTACATGTAAATAATTAATTATGAATTTTTTATTACAACTTTAAAAAATATAAAAAACTCGTATGCCTGACCACCTTAACTTGGTCAAAACTTCATGAAATTCAATTTTTCCTTTTTTAATCCTATAGTATGCGAAGCATAGAATGTGATGCATATTTTGGATTAAAAAAATGTGATACTGTTTGAAAGCTATAATTGTTTTTCAATCAGTCTATCAATCAAGGCTTTGGTCGTACTTTGAATAGAAAATGAATAATAATTACTTATTAAATTCAAAGTAAAGCATAATTTATATTGGTGGAAAGTTGAGAATATTCTTTAAAAACCCTTTTCATTTCATCAATTTTGGGTTAAAAAAAGTCATCAGCCACATACCCATCATATTGCCACTTTTTGGCCTATCATGATCCTACACATACCCGCTCACATCTTTCCATAGTTTCTCTGATATAAGTAATGGTTGATGTATACCTGTATTTTGACTCTCTCCTTTTGTATATTGACAAGCTCGACATCCTTGCACAATTTTTTTGATTTTTTCCATCATCTTTGGCTAAAAATAGTTTTCACTACGATGTGTCATTGTCTTATCAACTCAAAAATTTCTACCAATCCACTATAATATTTTTCTCTTATTAAATTCTACCTTATTGATCCTTGAGGTATGCAAAGTTGTTGTCCTCTTCTATAAATAATCCATCCATGGTGTCCTATCCAAACTAGTAGGTTCCATACATGTTATACATGCATTCTTAAGTTCCAAATCATCTTTATATAACTCTTTCATAACATCAAATCCAACTCCTTCAACTCTCATTTTAGTCAATAGTGTGGCTCTTCTACTCAATGCATCCACCACTTTGTTTCAACTCCCACTAATATGATAAAGAACAAAAGTATATCCCTGTAAGAGTTATACCCACTTCATGTGTCATTGGTTAAGCTTGGTTTGACTATTACTAAATTGCAAATCATGGTGAACCGTGTAAAGAATAAACTCCTTTTAGAAGAAAATAATGACATAACTTCTTTAAATATTGCATAATGGCATAAAATTCTTGATCATAAATTGAATGCCTCTTCTTGGATTCTGTGGTCACTAAAAAATTGAGCCCTCCTTGTGATTTTGGCTTAAATATTTCCTTGATTTAGTGTTGCAATGTGGATAACACATTCACATTAGGTCTTGAGCCCTTGTGAACTTATGGAATTTAATGGTGCCTTGCAAAAGTGTTGTGAAGTATTGTAACACACTTTCACACTTTTCTAGGGTTCTATCAAGTAGCTAATCATAATCAATACAATCCATGCCTTATTTGGAGTGTTGTAATGTGTTGGAACACACTTTCACATTTCTCTAGGCTTATCATTGATAATTGGGCTTTCTTATGCTTTAATTGCCCCCATTTTGCATCCATGGGCCTTATTTATGTGTATTTTTTAGAATAATCCCAACAAAAGACATTTAAAACATCAAAAGCTCGAAAACCCACCTCAAATTGCTAAGGTGGGACTCATTTTCCATTATGGGAGAATGAGTCCCCTTAGGTGGGACCCATTCACCCAGGGTGGTGAATGAGTCCCCTTTAGCTCGAAGTTCAAATTTTATTTAAATTTCTAGCAAGTTTTTATTCTCCAAGATTTGAGATTAACCTGTAGTGTTGTAATTTTGGGAATTATTGCATAATTAAGTATAAATACAAGGTTCTTTCTCTCCTTTTCATACCTAGCATTCAAGAGATCATTTAGCAAGTTTACAAGAGAATTCAAGGCATTTCAAGAACATATTAACAAGAATTTGAGAGCATTCTTCAAGTGTCATTCATCATGTCAAAGATTGTTTGCATCATGTTGCCTTAGAGCTAACAATTGTGGTGTAGGGTTTTGTGATTCAAGTAAACATTACATTCAAGATCTATCAATATCAGGATAGATTCCAAGTCTACATCCATTGGAGCCATCACTTACATGATTGCAACACTTTATTGCAAGATTTTGGAGAGTTGCAACATTGTCTTTTTCTCATTCATCATTCCCTTTTCATAGTTCATTCTATTTCAAGGTTTAATTACCAACAAGGGGTTTGACCAAGGCAAACTCCTATTCCCTAACCCTACAACATTTTTCCCTCTTCTTGTGTGTGATTTGCAGAGCTAGGTTGCAGATTTTTCAAGAAGTTAAATTTTTTTTCAAGTCCCTAAAATTTGTTAAAGTTTCCATCAAACCTAGCAGAAGCTTGGAGAAGACCTATAGGTGGAATTCTATAGTTTTGGATCCAAAAATCATTCAAGAAGAGTAGAGTAGGCCGAGAGGAAAAAAATCCCCTTTAGAATTTCCAAAAAAGTAGAAGTGGATTGATTTGTCACTATTGGTGAATGAGTCCCACTATATAGGCCTAAAGAAGATTTTTGCAGATCTGGATACCCTTTTGACAGAAACCTGTTCTAACACATTTTCCCCGAAACTAGACTAATTTTCCCATATTGTTGTATGAGTCCCAATCAACATTATCAACACATTTTTTAGGATTATAGACCACCATTCTTCCTCCTTTAGTTTCCCAAGTACACATTTCTAGTTTTATAGCCTGTTATTGCATTTTGTCTCTCTTTAGGTCATTTAGTCTTTGTTTGCATACTACATTGTGTTTTCCAACACTTTCTTTTCCAAGTCTAAACTTGGTGGTGAACCCCCTTTCCCTAATTTCAAATTATATCCTAGGATATCTTATTGTCAGATACTTTCCATCCTTTATTGGGTGAAGATCTCTAAGGTGTCCTTGAGTGTGGACAGTGCAAATTTTGATCTCTCTTTGTACCTCTTTTGGTCAAAGGGGAGATGCATCAACATTTTCCTTGTTGTCAACATCATTATGATTTTCAAGTTAAAGTATGTAATAGGTCCTCCCTTTTTACTAAGAACCACTCCTATGGTCTTACCACTTGCATCACAATCGAGTTGAAACACATTTTCAAAATTGGGAAATGCTAAAACTAGTTCCTCAATGACCTTCAAAATCTCAAAAATTCTATATGATGTTGCTGCCCACTTACACTCTTTCTTGTGTCCCTTAATATTTTCATTTATCAATGCACATATCCCACTAAAATTCTAAATAAAGTTACTATAGAAACTAGCTAGACCATGGAAACTTTGAACCTCATTTACACTCCTAAGTGTTGGCCATTCAATTATAACACATACCTTTTTTGGATCCATTTTCAGCCCTTGCGGTGAGATAACATATCCCAAATAAACCAACTTCTCCTTCATAAAACTACACATTTTAAATTCACCAATAACCTTTCTTCCTTAAGCCTTTGTAATAATTTTGTAATATGTAATAAATGATCTTCCTTAGTGTTTCTAAAATTATAATATAATCAAGATAAACAATCACAAATTTTCCTAAAAGTGGTTTCAACAATTCATGCATTAACCTCATGAATGTGCTAGGTGCATTTGTTAACCCAAAGGGCATTACCAACCAATCATACAAACCCACTTTAGTCTTTAAAGAAATCTTCCATTCATCACCCTCTCTTATCCTAATTTGATGATATCATCTCTTTAAATTATTTTTGTAAAATACCTAGCCTTTACAAAATAGTCCATGAGGTCATCCATTCTTGGAAAAGGAAAAAAATACCTTATTGTTATTTTGTTGATGGATCTTGAGTTTTTGCACATTCTCCATTCACCATCCTTATATGGTGCTAACACAGTTGGTACCATGCATGGGATAAGGTTTTCTCTAATCAGTCTTCTTTTGGATAGCTACTATAGTTGCTTGTTCACTTCTTCATTTTATATAGGTGAAATCTATATGTTGGGTAAACTTTCTCCTAGAATCAAATCAATATGATGAATAATCCTTAGGTCATAGGTGGTAGTTCTTCCAGTAACTTTTTGGGCATCATTTCTTCATATTCTTCTAGCAGCCCCTTCACTTATAAAGGCATGTCATTACTTCCATTTTCTACATCTACTTGTAGCTCCTTGAGAACTATTGTAAAACATTTATTTTCCGCTTTAATCTCCTTTAAAAAATTATTTCCTATCACTAACAACATTCTTGGAGTACTTTCCACCTCTTCCTCCTTGGATACTAATGGTGTAAGAGTATTTTTTCTTTTCTTTTTCTCCAAAGTGTATGTGTTTTCTCTTCCATTATGTATTAGCTTCCTATCAAACTACCACAACCTACCTAAGATTAAGTGGCATAGATCCATAGGCATGATATCACACCACAACTCACATCTGTAAGTGCCTATTCAAAAATTCTCTAGGAATTTATAATCAAGACTTGGTGCCCTTTTTGTAACCATGACACCTTGTCAGGGGTAGGGAGAGCTATATTTTTTAACCCCAACTTATCTACCATTTCAACTAAAACTAAATTATCAATGCCGCCACTAGCTATGATAACATTGTAGCATTTTCCAGCTCATTTACATATTGTTCTCAACGAAACTTTTCTTTCGAAAGGTTCATCTTCTCTCTTAGTTAGTTTCAACAGTGTCTTTTTCATCATAAGTTCTCCTCCTCTCCTTGGTTCATCGATTTGATTAATGGGCCCCATAGATTCAATATCTCCATTTTCTATCTGTGCACTTGTTTCCCCTATTCTCTTTGATCCTTCTAGTATATGTTGTGCACATTCATAAAATCTATGTCTTGGTTTTCCACAATTAAGACATGTGCTTTGGAAGCCTTTTTCTTGGCCTCTTCTATATCCACATTTTATAGCATTATCATAATTATTTTATCTTGAATTACAAATCTCAATCCATTAACATACCTTTCTACCTTTTCATTGTCAAATTCATTATGGCTAGATCATATGGAAATTTTATAAAACTTCTTTGTATAGGACTTCACAATCAACTCTCTTTGTCTTAAATTGTGAAACTTCTTGAGAAGGTCAAGTTGATAATCACTAGGAATAAATTTAACTTTCATTATGTTTACCATTCGATGCAATCATGTGATCTTATCCATGCCATTTCTTCTTCTCTCATTCTACACCTCTTTCCACTTGAGTGATGCATGACCTTTTAGCCTTGTTTGATCAACCTTCAATATTTTAGGGTTCTCTACTTCATCATATTTAAAGTATTCCTCCATCTCTATTATCTGATCAATTAGTTCATTTCATTCTATTATTTTTGAAAATCTTGGTGGTTCTATCCTTATTCCTTTCCCAATATTGTCAATAACTCTTATAATCCTTCTTTCACCTACATCCATATCTCCATCTATATTTTCACCTTCTTGTCCAACCATATCTACTCCTTCTTCATCATATTCACTATCACTATCCTCATGTGATCCACCTTTTCTCATTCCACCTTCTTTCATATCCATTCTTTCTTTCACTCCTCTAAGAGTTTCCAATGCATCACCTATCTTTCCTATTGCTTGTATAGCTACAACCTTTGCCATTCTTCTCCTTGGTGGAATCATGTTGCTCCAAATCTCCTTGTTTTCCTTTTTCTTCATAATGAATTATTCTTATTTTCAATATCATTTACTATAGGGAGACACCCATAGTCACACTCATAGATCTTCTTTCAACCCTAATCTCAAGACACTCTTTTCCTAGAGTTGTAGGTGTGCTTTGATACCACGTTGATGGAACCCACCCCTATAGGCACCTAAAACCCCACTTCAAAATGAGTTAACACGTGGAGAAAGAGGGTCTCTGTTGTTGTAAGTAATGAGACTAATGAATATCTAATTTTCTCTTGCTTAGTTCATACCTTTTAGACATTTCAAGTCATTTATTTCATATACATTCCTAAACTTATATATCTTTTTATATCTTTTTTGAAACCTAAACTAGATCTTAATGAATGGAAATATGATTATAATATGGTAGATTTTGCATGGATAAATGTGTGAATGTTTATGAAATTCGATATGAACCTATGTTTGATTCATGGTTATTAATGGTGTGTATATGTTAGATGGAACTAATTATTTGTAGCTAGCAACTAGAGCACTTTGACCATAACCAAAGGATCATGAAAAGTAGGGAAGTGTCTAGATTGATGAATGCATCTCATTTCTAGAATAAATAAAGGTGATCATTGACAAGGTCAGATTGTTATTCACCAATGCAAAAAATAAACATGATGGTTATGCTCATGTAGAAGTTTTACTATGTCTCTATCAAAACAGTTTGAATAAGAGTCCTACTTCAAATTCTTTTTTGTTGTTCTTTTAATTATAATTTAGGTTCAAAAGAATCATTCACCTCCTATTCTTGAGGAGAGTGGACACTAGCATTGAGTTTTATGTTTTAATTTTAATTTTGAGTCCTTATGCAATTAAATTTCCTCCCCCACCTATATCTAGGGATCAATAGTCAATGAATGAATCTAGTTAGGGCTATAGATAGATTATATTTTTAGGTTTTGTGATTCAACAAGATAATTGTTAAATTTTATTGTTGTAATGGATATAGATTTCTAAATGGTGAATGTATTGTACATTCCTATCATATTGTGATTGTTTATTTTTCAATGCAATAAAGATGTTTCTAGTCTACTACCGTGATTAGTTGATTCAATAGCTTGTATTTGGTTCATCCCATGGGTACAATAGCTTGAGCAAGAGCCACTCAAGGTATTTTCTTCCCACTCCTACTTCTGTTGTTAGAGTAGATCTTTCATGTTGTCTTCTTTTCAAATATATTTGTGGTAGTTAATTAGTTGAGTTGCAAAGATTCAATAAAAGTCAATAGTTAGTGATACAATTTATTACAAAGTTCAGCTTTTAATAGCTAATTAGTAACAACACTAAAATGAGAATACCTATAGCATAGGTGGAAAATTAAGTTATTTACTTTGTGTATACACCTAAAATTGGTCAAGAAAATTAATTAATTAAATACTAGCTATTTAATTAATGGACTCCTTTAATTCATCTACTTACAAATAAATTCTCAATTTATTTATATAGTTCACACTTTTCTAAACTCTTCATCTTAAACCAAATTCTTCAAAATGTAATTATATAAACAAATGTCTATAGTTTTTTTTTATTAAATATCTTCTCACTAACTTTGAATAATTTCAAATTCAAATTTAGTCACATGTCTACAACACTTTTTGGCCACATCATCAAGTGTTACATGAATTCAAATATGACTAATATTTAAATTATATTATTCGCAACCAATTCCAAAACAAACTTTGGACACTTGGCAATCTCACACATTTTATTCTTGCATACATTCGACATGTTTCCCTTGGTCAAGGGAACATCTTCTATGATTATTTCTAACATCTTCCATCTCCACCATTCATCTCTCGTGTTGAAATATTGAACGTAGTTGCTGCCACATAACAAGATGCTTTAGAAATCATATAAATACAACCTTATGCTACAACATTTTACATCACATCTTTGAGAAAACTTATTATGCAGGAATAACATTGGAGCATTTGGAAAATTTAGAGTTTTAGTTTAGAATATTTATCATTTATCATTTGAGCATTCTAGTATCATCTTAATTTAGAATCATATCTTAGTTTATAGTTACATTGTAGTTATCATCTTAGCTTTCATACAACATTTGTATTATAGAATCTAACATCATTATCATAGTATAATCTCCATTTTATAGAGCAACATCATAATCTTAGCACCCTTATCATTTGTTGATAAATCATGTAGGAATTAGATTCTTTCATTTTTAATAGCATCTCATTTCTCAAGTTTTCATTCTAACAATCATAGTGCATAAAGAACACTATATAAGAGCCAAAATAATTTAATGAATCCTCCAGAATAGAGAACAATGGAACGGTTTTAGAGATTTTTTTTGCTGCAATTAGAGTAGTTTTATGATTTCAAATCTTTAATGTAATATGTCTCATTGAGTTTGTGTGTTTATTATTGACCCCCATAATTTCACACATACATAAATTGGCACCCACCATGGGGCCCAACCCCATTTTTAAAAATTTCTAGAAAAGTTGTTTCACAGATTCGGGATGTGAACTTCTTTTGGCACAACCATGAGTTCTTTTGGCGCATATGACAAATATTTTAGTGCATTCAATTTTTTTATGACGCATCCGAATAATCTTCTAGTGCATCTAGAAATTGTTACGTCACATTCAACTAATCTTTTAGAGCATCTAACATCTATTTTGGCACATACAGGGAGTTTTATAGTGCATTCAGTCTTTCTTTTAGCGCATTCATTTCTTGTTGTAGCTCATTGAGTTGTTCTTTTAGCACATACATGAGTTCTTCTAGCACATAGGATAGTTCTTTTAGGGCATTGGAATAATATTTTAGTGCATAGGACGACTCTTTTAGCACATCTGTTTAAATTTGCAAAACCTTAAAATTTTGAGAACTAATTGATGTTTTCTACTCACAAGTACTTTTATATGCTGGTCAAAGAACCCCTTGTCTTCTGTGCTTGAAGTTTTAGGCCTATGTTGTCCCCTTAACCAGGTGACCAAAATTCCAGACTCACTATTTTATGCTTTATTAACACCTTTAGAAGGCTTGTCGTAGTGGGAAAAGGTACTCACCCTATGGGAATGACCTAAGTGGGAAAAACTAAAGCTAGGTCTACAAGATAAAAATCCCCAAAGCCTTTGTTCTAAAGGTTGGGAGGTTTCTTGAGGGAGTTTATCTATTGTTGCACCAAACGAAAACCCTTACTACAAACTCTAGTGTAGAAGCCAACCAAGTCATTTTTCAAACACGTTCTATATCAGAGTGCAAGGGGAGGGAAGAATTTACCCCCAAGAAACTCACCATATAACTATCAGATATCCCTTCCCAAGAGTGGAGGATTCAACTTGGGTTAAGACTCAGGAAAGGAAAAAACACGGGTGCCCTCTAGGGGGTGACACAACTATGTGAGCTGACATAGTTTTAAGATATGGGTTGTGGTATTTTAAGTGACCCTTGAGAATAGAAAAGTGCTTGAATTGTCTTCTATTATGTTATACATGTGGAAATCAAAAGAATCAGACTAGATTCTTGAATACACACTCAATGTTTAGCTACTAGGTTTGACACAACCACTTGACAACTAGCTACTATGTTTGAAATCATGATTCAAGAAATCATCCATTTGAACATGTGATTCTCACAACTTGCAAACTAGAAACCAAGAAAAATACATTTTCCATTTGGTGATACCTTGGGAGCATTTAGATCTGCAGATTAAAAACCAAACAGAGTGTCAAAACATTGAAAATTTCTAAATTAGTGCATTTATCCTCTATTCTAGCTCATGCATTTACTATTATAGTGAATTTGAACAATATTATAGCACATCCACTCACTATTTTAACACGTGTGATAAATATTATAGCGCATCCATTCACTATTTTAGTGCATCTAAGCAATCTTATAATAGTGCATACATTGATTGTTTTAGTGCATTCAGATAGTTTTATAGTGCATTTGAGCAGTCTTATGGTGCATCCATTCTCTATTTTATCACATGTCTTTGTAGTCTTTTAGCACATACAAGATCTATTTTAGCACATCCATGAAATGAAAAACCCAAGAGTTAAATTTATCCCATATTTCATAGTCTGAACTAGAATTCAAAATCTTTTTCATCCCAGTATCATTCCTTAGGTACCACAATGTCTAAACTTGTTAAAACTATCCTCTACAAGTGGAATTTTTCAAATTAAACCAAGATCTAACATCTCAATGTTCCTAAATCATCAAATTTATCAAACCTTTTATTATTAAGCATTAAGATTTTTCATCCTTTCATCACGAAACAAAGTTTTATAATCAAATTAAACTTTGTCATTCTATTTGGCTTATTTTTCATACTTGGCACTCCTCCAAACAAAGATCAAATTTTAATTAAATTATCACACTTGCATGCCCGTTCAAACAAGATTACAAAAGCATAAACTCAAGGAAAAATAACTTGAAGCTCAAAAAATTGAAACTCAACACATCAAAACTCCAAACATCAAAACTCAAAACATTGAAACTCAAAACACCATGGCTAAATTTGAAGATAATCCTCTCCATGAAACCCACAACACTGAAAAATGAAGAAATAACTAGGGAAGACATCCAACATGCTAAACATGATCAAAATTTCCACAAGTTCTTCTAGAAAATATTTTTTAAAGAAATGGGGAAAAATACCTCCTAATGTTGGCTAATCAAGGTGTTAAAATCCCACTTCAATTTAATGTTAATAAATGGAAAGAGACTCCTAAAAAACTTGAAAATGAGTCACAAGATACAAAACAAGTGGTTTCCTTAACTCATCAAATGAAAAACCTTTAACAACAAATTCTTGACATGCAAAGGGGAACCTCAGAATGATGCTTGATAGAAGACATTTGTCCATATCCCTTTGATCATAATATCAACATGATTCATTTTCCAAAATATTGTGAATTCGCAAAGTATTATAAGTACAATGGTAAAACTGATCCAATAGATCATGTGAGGGAATTTATAACCATGAGGTTTGAATTTGCACATGAAGAAACTTACTTGATGAGATAGTTTCCACATAGCTTAGGTGGAAAGTGTCTTGAATGGTTCTCCAAAATTGCACCATCAATTAACACCTTTGTAGAGTTGGTTAACAATTTCATTACCTAATACTCTTATAACATCCAACATGATATAACAATGATGGATCTTTACAACTTGAAACGGAAAAAGGGTAAGTCATTTCTCATATTTTTTCAAAAATGGAGAAGGTTGTTTGCAAGATATTTTGATTCCATACCTAAAAAGGAAAATATGGAAATCCTTATTGATAACCTAAATGACGAGATGAGCTATAGATTGGAATTGCAATTTCTGCCTACCTTTGAAAAATTTATTGAAAATGGATTCAAGATTGAAGAGGCTTTGGTCAAGAGAGGAGTGATAAAAAATTACAATGAAAACAACTCAACAAGTTCCTCCAACAATAACAACAATGGTGATAAACCAATTTTTTTGAAATAAAACAAGAATGTTGGAAATAATGATGGTGTAGTTGAAACCCAAAATGCAAAACCAGTGTTCAACTTAATAGTACCTACCACCAAAACCAATCAGAACAACAAACTACCCAACAACCAAAACAACAACCAAAATGTCAATCAAAACAACAATCAAGGTAATGTTGAATCTAGAACACCCCCATATTGAACATCCTCAAATTGAAGAAGGTTTACACCTTTAGGAAAATCATTAGAAGCAACATTAAAAGAGCTTCTAGCAACCAAGGTTATTACATTACTAGAGACAAGAAATTGGGAACCCCAAGTTAAACCTTCATGGTGGAATGATGCACATTATTGTGACTTTCACATGAACAAGGGACATATAACCAATAATTGCATGCAATTGAAGCACTTGATGCAAGACTTGATTGACAACAATACAATATTTGTGGAAGTACTCCAAACAAACAATGATCATGGAGTGTTCAAGAACCCTCTACCAAACTAAAAAAAAGGTAAATCTTCTTCATCAAATACCAAAGAAAAGAATGTGAAATATGTCTATGATTCTACCATTCATTTTGTTGTGGTGGTTGAACATCAAACTAAGGACATTGAAATCAACAGCCAAAGAAACATTTATGCAACTCAAAATCATCACCACAATATCGACACCACCTCACATCAAATCAATGACCTTGTGCCAATAAATTTGATCACCAACATTGCTAAAAATGAAAATTAAATTAATGTCACCAAAATTAGAAAAGAACAAGAAAATTCACCAATCAATGCAATCACAAGAGGACAAGCCAAGGTAACATTGAAAGGAGATACCCATTCCACATCCAAAACAATGGCTACCCCTACAACTCAATATAACATAGTTGATCAATTACAAAAAATACCTACCCAAATATCCATATTGGAGCTTCTCAATATTTGACCAGTGCATAAAGAGATCCTAGAACAAGCTCTAGTTGCCACCATGGTACCAAATAACCTAGATGTTTTCCAATTTCAAGCTATGGTGGGACACTTGATCACATCTCACTTCCTATCATTTTCCAAACATGATGATGTATCTATCAACCTTCCACACAACACTACCCTCCAAATTGAGGTCTTAATCCACAAAAACTATGTTAAATGTGTTCTTATAGATGGAGGATCTAGCTTGAATATATGTACTTTGAAACTTTTCTGTGCGCTTGGGTATTCTATTGATTCTATTGATGAAGAAGAGAGATCTTCCCAAGGGTTGATAGTGCTACATATTCAAGTCGGACTAGTTGTGAAAGATATAGTTTTCCAAGTATTGGACAAAGAGTTAACATACAACATACTCTTGGGACGACCTTGGATTCATGAGATGCAATAAGTACCATCCACTTATCATTAGTGTTTGAAATTCCATTTCAATGGGCAGGAAATCACTATTGTAGCTAACTCCAACAACCCCCAATATTGCAACACACTTAAAACAACTCAAGGGCATCTGTAGGATCATGATGGGCCAAAAAGTGGCAATATGATGGGTATGTGGTTGATGAATTTTTTTTAACCCAAAATTGATGAAAAAAAGCGTTTTTAAAGGAGATTCTCATCTTTCCACAAATATAAATTATGTTTTACTGTTAATTTAATAAGTAATTATTATACATTTTCTATTCAAATTATGACTAAAGTCTTGATTGATAGACTGATTTAAAAACATCTATAACTTTCAAACTGTATCACATTTTTTGAATCCAAAATATGTTTCACATTCTATGCTTCGCATACTATAGGATTAAAAGAAGAAAAAATGAATTTCATGAATTTTTAACCAAGTTAGGGTGGTCAAACATACGAGTTTTTTATATTTTTTAAAATTTGTAATAAAAAAATCACAATTAATTATTTACTTGGAAAAAAATTACAAAAAAATATACATCACATTTGGACATGAGTCCTATATTTATATCTAAAATCTTATAAAAAAATATTATCATTTTATTGTGGTTAGGGTGGTCAGATAGACATCTACTTATTTTTTCCCTAAAATTTAAGTAATACTGCATTGAAATTTCAAATTTTCACGAAATAGACTTTTTTTTTAAAAAAAATCTAGTAGTTTAGAATCTACATTCAATTTTCTATAGATTCTATTCTTACATATTTTTAAAATAATATAGATAAATTATTCAATTTTTTATGTCAAGTTGCCTAACTCTATTTTTTCTAATTTTTTTGCCACTGAAGGGCCTATTTTTTCCATGATGATCATGCACATAGCCTCAAGATACTTTCATGCCAAATAACAAGGAAGCTTCAACGCTCTACTCATCAAAAAATGAAAGACAATTGAATTCCTTGTCAAAGTGGGTTGAGAAAAAGGATTAGTCAAAAGACATAGGTCTTGGTAATTCTACTCCACAAAATTAGGAAGGTCAACACAATGCCTTATCAAAATAGGTTGAAAAGATCTAGTTGAAAGACAAAGGCATGAGGAAATACTCATTTGAGAAATCGTTGTGTTTATCAAAAATTTCATATTCCCTAGGTCGCACGGGAAGCCATCAATATCAAGACAATAATCATCACAACTAACCACACTCTTTGATGGTACCTTTGTGAAAGAAGGCACTTTAGTAGATGAATCAAAAGACAACAAGGTTTTAAACTAGTTGTACAAGGATGAAGAATCATCACAAGAATAAACTTCCAATATACAAACAAAGCAATATGGCAAAGGGAAGACAATCCTATAAAATATGGGATATGAGGGAAGAGGTCCTATCGATAAAAGAAAAGAAGGCATCATAGAACCAATACAACCTATCACGATGCATGCCAAGGAAAAAATAAGACTAGGGTATAGAGAAGAATCAAAAGAAGAAACCAAATAGTAGGTTGTTGAACGAATCCTTTAGTTGCGAGATAGTTCTGAAATGGATTGCAATGAGTATGAAAGGGATTCCCTCTCTAAAGAGTCTTTCCATGATAAGGAAATTCATGCACGATACAAAAGTATACACCAACACGTATGGAGGGATAGAGCTCAAGTTGTATTACAACATATCAATGAATCAAGTGAAGATGATCAGACTTCAAGCAAGATAGATACTTTGGGGGAGAGTAACATCATAGACATCAACATTGCTATCGAACACTTTGATGATGTTTCCATTATGACACTTACCTCGCTTGACCTTAGCCAATTAGACAATTACTGGCCATTTGTACACCTTGAACTAATTGATTGGGACCAAACTGAGTTGCTTGATCTACCCACCTTTCCAAATCATGATGACATTGTGAACTTCCTTTGCTTTGAAAATCCTGAAACATGTTCCACCATTGAATCTCATAATTAAGTTTCATACAAGAAGAGTTCCAAATCTATCAACTATAAAATGAATATAAAAAATGGGTCTAATGGTGAAAACCATTCAATGGCAGTATTAGATCTTGAAAACAAAAGTAAATATAAAGAGTGCATCTGACGGTGAAAATATTTATGAGGCATTGAAAGATGGGTGATTTGACACTCTTCCATAACATTATCATGAGAGATCTTCAATGTTGATTGAACCTACACAATCCATCAACATCAGTACAGAAGAAACAATCAAGACCCTACATCTAGTAGCATCCATGGTAGAGGATGAAAAACCAAGCTTCACTAAGTTCTTTGAAGAGAGAAAAGTATACTTTTCTTGGTCCTATGGTGACATGCTAGGCATGGATCTTGTAGACATGCAAAATTTGCATCATGCAGTTAATTAGGTCCATTCATCAACATTAATTTCATTTCTAAGGTTATTCATTTAAATTAAATAAATCAAACATCAACATTTTAATTAAATAAGCCAAACTTTATTTAATTGAAATCTCATCCCTTTTTGATTTAAATAAATCAAATATTCAAGTCAAAATGGGTCAAAACATCCTAATCACCATTAAGCTAATCTAATCCTAATTAAACTAACCTAACCACCCACTTGCACAAATAAATCAATTTATTGATTTATTAAAATCCTTATTTTCTTTCAACATGGCATCTTTGAGGAATATTCCCCACTCAACATTTTCACAATTTTAAACTTACATGTCTCTTTCATGTCCCCCACTCAACATTTTCACAATTTTAAATTTACATGTCTCTTTCATGCCCCCCACTCAACATGCATTTAATAAGTCTTTCATTTCCCCCACTCAACAATTTTAAAATCTTTGGCACATTGACCAAAATGTGCTCATCCTCAAGCATATCACAAGTTGACAAGTGGCCTCATCTCATTGGCTAAATATTTGTCCCACATTCATCCATTTGGCCATTCTCTCATCAAAATATTCTATAAATTAAAGGCTTCATTCCTCATCAAAGCATCTGCAACTCTTATGCAAAGTTACTCTCTTGAATTGAGAACTAACTTTGCTCATCATATTGCATTACATCATTTTCAATTTTAGCACGGACTTGGAAAGGGTCATTGGCACATTTGACACCAATCTAATATGGAATAGATATATGTCATGTTTTTGAATGTCTTTGGATCCTTGTTATTATTGCATTTCTTAAACATTGATATGTTATTCCATAGAGGTATTTGTAGATTTTCATGTGTAAACTAACCTTTCTAATGAGTGTTTGAGATACATTCATTTGCATATTTTTAGGTACTTCATTATGGCGCTACAAGGAGGGCTAACACATGTTTGAGGTTTAAAAGTTTTATAGATTTTGATAGGTGCTCCACTCATGGAATCTTCTAACTAATCATCTAACTCATAAGGTGCCATTTTCTTTTTGTTTGATTGGACAAAATAGAAAAGTAGACTTTAGATATTGGACTCATTGAAAGAAACATAAATAATTCCACAAATTTAACCATACTAGAGAAAGCGAGAATAATGAAAGATAGAAGCATCAAATCCAACTCATTTCTTTTTATGGTATTGAGAAGAGAATCGAAAATAGGTTTGTTGCATGGGCTCTGCTAAACTGTGGCATGCCTTTTTCAATAGCCTGGGAAATAGTTATCAAAATTTTCATTTTATATTTTATTATTTCATTTGGAAATTTTGCAAAGCTCTTCGGTTGCTAAATAGATAAATTTATTTTGTCTCTGCTATAACCAAGCCATGAAACACTAAATGATAAGAAAACATGAATGCTATTTATATCATATTGTTTTCTTTGGAAATTTTGAATGACACATTGTATGTTGTACAATCAAATTTAATTTTCTTATGTTCCACCATGCAACCACTATTAGATTTGGGCGATTCCAAGATTCAGCATAAAGGATTTTTGAGGTCTTACTTTGGAATCTGCACATTGTATGTTGTACACTCAAATTTAATTTTATTATGTTTCTCCATGCAACCATTGTTAGATTTGGGGGATTGCAAGGTTCAGCATAAAGGATCTTTGAGGTCTTGCTTTGGAATCTGCACATTGTATGTTGTACAATCAAATTTAATTTTTTGATGTAACCTACCCACCAAATAGCGTTTATACTTAGAGAGTTCATAGACCCATGACGACTCAAAAAAACATCACGCTATAGTTTTCCTTCCACAAAATCTCATCTCCCAATCTCATAGAAATGGAGATTACAATTTATAGAAATTAATTGCATACAAAAATTTACCTGATTTGGTAACAACCAATGTGACAGGGTGAAGTCCGAAGAACTTTCATAAAACCCAAAAAAAATATTGTTTTAGCTTGCTTTAAAATTCATATGGAAAGGGTGTAGGTTTTTCTTCATTATTTATTCTGCGAGTCTCTATCTTGCGATAGTTTATAGTAGGAGGGTGCTTGCAGTCTGCGCCTGCAGTTCAAAGAAGAAGTTTTCACTGTTTCCTTCGCTAGTCACTCACGCCTCACAAATCGAGTCCAGTGTTGGAATGAGAAACAAGTGATAAACTATAACCACCAAGGTTTTCTTGGATTCATTGAAGGTAGACACTATAAGAGATGGCTATGGGAGGCAGAGGTACATGGAAAGTGAAGGAAAGTGAAGAAGGTACAAAGGCTAATGAAGGGTACGATGAAAGCATAAAAGGTGAAAATGAAGTAATGAAGATGATGTTTTGAAAGACTAAAGTGTTTTTGAACACTTTAGTGTTTGTTTAAACACTTTTTATGAAATTGCTATCTTTTCTTTCCTAGGAAATTAATTTTCGTTTGGGTTTAAAAAGAATCTTTCAAATTATTCTTGTAAAGGCTAAAACGAACTTTAGGATCACAACTTACTAGAGTTTGTTTCTTTGGTTAACAAATTGAACAAAATGTCTATCATTCTTTGAACTGCAGGCTAAAACTGCAAGCACCCTCCTTTATATCTAAAATGAATAGAGACTCGCATTGTTTTGTGAATGAAGACTTGAACTACCCTTTCCAATGGATGTAAAGCTTCTCTCAACAATTTATAGTGATCTTGAGAATCAAAAGGCCTTTTCACCCTGTCAGGTTGAGACAAAGCAATCAGGTAAACACTTGTATGCAATTAATTTCTATAAATTGTAATCTCCATTTCTATGAGTTGGCATGAGATGATATATTCTCTCTCTTTTTTCCTCACAAAGATTGATCGAGTTACGGATTTTGTCTTTACTTGCTTTTGTTTATCCTAGAGGCCCTGCCAAGCCTTGGGGAAAAGTACTCACCCAAGGGAATGACTCAAATGGTAACACTCTAAAGCCAAGAGTATTTCCAACTAGGATATAATATGGATATTGGAAGAAACTCCAATATCACGTGGTTGATTCCAACAAGATGGATCCAAAAGGGGACTTTTGCCATATGGGTCAATCTCCACAAACAGAAAGTCCTTATTAAAACCCATGTGCTAGAATTTTCCAAAATCCTTTAATCTATTTTTTTGTGCAAGAACGGTCATTTTGAAGCCGCCCCACACTTTTACGATCTTTAGTAGAAATGGACAACACGTCATCAGAGTTTCATGGGTGTTGATGCTTGGCTACCCCATATAAGTGAGTGTCGTGGAGGGGAGCCAGTGGGGTCAAGCATCTAACCATTCGCTAAAGATAAGCATAGCTACACTTGTCAAAGTGGGAATCCAACAAATATTGTCTTACACATCCATAAGATTTGTACTTGTTCTTGGTTTGAAAACAAAGTACTTTGATTGAAAACATTTGCAAACAAACATTCAACATGATCCTCAAAATTTCAAACCATTTAGGAGGCAAATACCATTGATCAAATTCTCGTGTTATTGCTTTCCCTTGGGATTACATCCTTAGAGGTTTCTAAACACTTGAGTTTACATCTCAATTTTCCCCCTAAAGTTAAATAATAGGTAACCCTTGCCTTAAATTCATCAAAGTTTCACATAATATACCTTATGAAATGAGACAAAGTTGAAACATTGGAAATTTAGTTGAAAACCTAATCAAGATTGTGTTTGTGGTAAAAAGAATCCATTAAGCAAAGATTAAAGACATTTGGACCCCACACATGTGTCTCCGATGATTTCATGCAAAATCAAGATCAAGAAACCAAAGGTGAAAGCCCTCAGTCTGAAAGCCCATCAAGAACATCTCTCTATGCTATAACGAAGTTAGACAAAGACTTTTTTTAACTTTTACAATAAGGCTTCAAGGAACAATCTTGGTTTGTATTCATTCTATTACTACCAAAACCCAAATCTTTTTAGAAAGTTTGAACATCTTGTTTAGAGTAAAGCTTGTTCTTCAATACCTATGTCTAGGAAAATAAAGTGTCCTTTTTAGGTTCATCTTAGAATCAAAGTAAATAAAAAAAAAATCATCCATCCTTCAAAACATCAAAACAAACATCATCTCACAATCACCTTTTGGAAAATTTTGAAATCATCCTAAATTCTAGGCTTTTTGGAAAAATCAAAATAATCAAAATCCTTGAAACTAAATCCTTGAAAACATTATCAAAATCACCTTTGGCTAGATGTATCCTTTTGCATATGCTTAGTCAAAAGTTATCAAAACCATCTTGTTTAGTTTAGTATATGTAGATGAATCCTTCGTCATATGCTTAGTGAAACTATCATCTTGTTTGGATAGGTGTGGGTAGATGCATCCTTCTCCCTGCACATATTCAAATTATCATCCTTTGATCAAATCTATCCCTTAGATAATCATTCAAACATCTTAGGGTCTATTTTTTCAAAATCAAAATCAAAATCAAAATCAATCAAGGAAAAATCCCAAGGGAAAATCAAAATCAAAATCCGAAACATATCTAAAAGTTCCAAAAGCCTAGTATCTCCTTCAAGACTTACCAAAGGATCATAACATCCACATCATTCATCTTTTACATCATCATCATATCACCTTTCGATCCTCCAGATATCTTAAATTTTTTTGTTTTGAGACATAAAATAAAGATCAATCCAAATAATCAAGAGATTCATATCCCATTCTTAAAAATTGATCCTTGTTTTATGGTTCAAACTAGATCTCAATACAAGAACAACATGGAAGCCAACAAAGAAACACCCACTTCAAGTGATTTAAGTCAAAACACTCCTAAAATGAATCCCATTAGGTCTGGAAATTTTATAGTTGACCTTCCAACATCATTGCAAAACCCACAAGAAGAAGCCCAAGGAGAAGACCTCACCTTTGGGATGTCTCACGAAGAAACGAATGAGATGCTCCAAAATCTAGAAAAACCATAAAATCATCAACATCATGATGTGGCTTAACCCTTCGCTATACATGCTTGAACTAGCAAAGTAGGGAGCCAAATTACCTTCAGATTTTGACGTGAGTACCATAGTGGAGACATATTTTCCCTCCATCTCATCCACCATCCCCTTCTCATCTACACCCCCATCCCAAAATATCACCCAAAATATTTTGCAAATCACAACATCTTTTGCTTGAACCCAACACAATGTTAATAAGGGAAATGCATTGCTTAATGCTATTCAAACACACCCCCTTATTAATAATCAAATTTTGGATACAAACACCATCCTGGAACAAAACATACTCAACAACCCATTACACAAGAATGTTCCTCTCACTTTCCATCATGATCCATCATCAACATTTTTCCACGCAACACCTCAAACTCCTCTCCTCATAAATTCACAAGAGGAAGTTGACATGTTCGGACCAGGGGGAAT
Organism: Sequoia sempervirens; assembly: GCA_007258455.2. Classification (NCBI taxonomy): domain Eukaryota; kingdom Viridiplantae; phylum Streptophyta; class Pinopsida; order Cupressales; family Cupressaceae; genus Sequoia; species Sequoia sempervirens. The sequence continues at coordinate 472,099,499 of VDFB02000015.1, forward strand.
TTTCGACACCACAACATTTTTGCAAGGACATGCATCCCTTACATTTGCACCACTTCCAATTTTCCATCATCATCCACACTACTCCTTGGCTTAGGGCTTCCCCCTTTACCAATTATTGATCAAAACAACATCCCAAAAATCAACCAAAGCATTATGTCAAATGCTCAGAATTTGTTGTTGACATCCAAACAACATATGACAAATGCACAAGCATTCGCAACATCATCAAACACTCCCCTAACATCACAAAGCATAGTCTCTCAAGGGCCAATCACATCAAAAATGTCACTTATCACTCAAACCACCACACCATCCACCAATGAAATAATCAACACAACATCACTGCTCACCACTACCACAAACGCTATTCTAAATCCACCACCACCCCCGCCACCACCAACTTCCACCACATCAAGTCAATACAATGTGACATTGCAAGCTACTTTTCAAAGGGGATTTCAACAAGTGCAAAAACAAAAAGTCATATACCTAGCTGATCAACAAGCTACTCAAGCTACACAAGCTGCCTAAGTAGTCCAAGCTGCACTACAAATGCAACAAGCCACACAAGCTTTATTACAACAACAAAAACAAGCCACTCAAGTTGCACAAGCTACACAAGCATTGCAAGTACAAAAATCTGTTCAAGCACAAATTCTTTTGCAACAACAAGAAGCACAAGCACAAGTAACTCAAGCACAAGCTTAATATCAGGCACAACAAGCCCAATATCAAGCACAACTTCTTGTACAAAGACAAGCAGCGCAATGGAAAGCATATCAGCGAGCAATAAAGCAATATCAAGAGCAGCAAGAAGTAGCTGAATTAGAATCCCAACAACAACAAGCACAAATCTTAGCGCAACAACAAGATCAATAACAGGCGTTGTTCATACAAAAGCAGGTGGAAGCCTACCTAGCTCAGCCGAACATATAGATACCATTGAAAAACACACCAACCAACCCACCCATCCAAACTAACCCACACATCCAACCCATAATCAAAACAATTTCATCCCACCCCCTGATTCGCAAAATGATGTGATGACACACATCAAGTAGCTCTCACAACAAGTGCTCGATCTTCAATTAGGGTGAACAACGAAGACACCAAGCAACTTGTGTCCATATCCATTTGATAGGAGCCTAGTAATGAAAGCATTCCCTAAGGGGTTTTAGATCCCCGAATTTGAAAAATATCAAGGGATGGGAAACCTTGAAGATCATATCATGGAATTCCAGGTTCATTGCATGGAAGTCGCATACGATGATACTTATCTGATGCGACTATTTCCTAGGAGTTTGGTAGGCCACTCTATGGAATGGTTTTCTTTCCTACCTTCAGGCATTAGAAAATTTCAAGAAATTATAGATGCATTCATTAAAAACTACACATGCAACATTGCAATGGATTTTAGTCTAAAAGAACTATTAGCTCTAAAACAAGGAAAGGGTGAATCTTTCGGTTCATTCCTACAACAATGGCGATCCAAGGCCAATCAGAGCAAATGGACCATGCCAGAAGAACAAAAAATTTGTACCATCATCGCTAACCTTGACTATCGCTTGGCATTTCATCTCAAGGTTCAAGGCATCACCACATATGATCAGTTGATCCCCAAGATGCTCAACATCGAAAGAGCCCTAATGACTTAACCTCCAGAATCAACATCATACCTTGAACAACAAAACAACTGTCCACCATCCAACTACAATGATAAATATCCCACATGGGAAAGGAACAAAAATGTTACTAATGACGGTGTCGTCGATGCCAAGGTGGTCATTAGTGCTCCTTTCCAAAACATACCCACACTGCAAATCCAATTTCAACACCAAATCAATCATCACACAATACACCAGCTGCACAACAATCTAACAATCAACAATCTCAATGACCAAAGAGGACCACCCCAATGCAACAAGAATTATTCCAAGTGAAAGTACACCACTTTAGGGGAACCACTTAAAGACATCATGAAAAAGCTAATTGATGAAAATTTCATTTAGGCTCCTACCTTTGAAAATTTCCAAGAATCGGATGTGAAATGTCCTTGGTATAACAAAAATCAACTTTGCAAATTCCATAAAATCAAAGGTCATACAGCATGAGATTGAAAAACATCATTCAAGATCTCATCAAAAAAAGAATCATACACGTAGAACAACCTACAAGAAATCAAGATCTTAAGATATATACGAATCCAATGTTGAATCATGGCAACAAAGGGAATGAAAAGGATAAAGGGAAAGGCATCCACTCAAATGTAAATCATGTGTATGAAATTGGCATTGCCTCCCTAAATGAATACTACACAATCATCACCATCAAAGGTTCCCATGTTGATTTTGGAGTCACCACAAGAGGCAAAAAAGTTACCATCGTAGGACCATCCTAGCAAAACAAAGCCCCTACATCCAGACCTGTCCCGAATGGCTACAATGTCCTAGATCAACTCAAGAGAACACTAGCACAAATCTCCATCATGGAGTTGCTAAAAAACTCATATGCTCATAGGAAAATCCTTGAAGAAGCATTGACCTCATCCATTGTCACTATAGATCTTGATGCAGAGAAATTCCAAGCTATGGTCAGAAATATCATTACGCCTAATCTTCTCACATTCTCCTACCAAGATTTCCCCGCTCAACCATCACAACCGTGCAATTCACTTAGAAGTCATAGTACATAAGAGAAAAGTCAAAAAGTGTCATGGTGGATGAAGGTGTGGGTTTAAATATATGCTCTCTCAGCCTCATCAAACAATTGAAAATCCCAAAGGATTCTATTGACAAAGGAATAGGCATCACAATAAGAGTGTATTGGTGCAGGAGCGCCTTAAGGCCTTTTGGAAGATCTTAGTGATTTTTGGCTTGTAGATGGTTCTATCCAACCACCAAGGGAATAAGGAATATGTTATAAAGTCCCAAGTGTGTTTTTGAGAGTGTGTTAGGGTAGGTTTTTCTTGGAGTCTTGAACTTTATGAGTTCCTAGACAAATCTTGGCAATTTGAGCATTTTGGCAATGTTGCCTTGGCAATTTGGCCTAAAATTTGAAAAATAGCATTAATGTTGTTCTAAGTCTGACCCAAGGGTCCTAGCACATGGGAAAAAGGTATATAAGGTCATCCAAACCCTAATAACTAGGTTGGAAGTTCATTTTCACGAATTGAGACTTGGAGCTCGCATTTTTGTGTGATTGGAATTCAACAACTTTTGAGTGCATTTTTGTGTTTGAGCCTTCATCCAGTCAAGAATGGATTGAAAGGACTAACCTAATGATTTGAGTGTTTCATTTGTGTCATTTAATTACTATACCTAGCATTATATTAGTCATTTAGACCAACTAGTTAAGGTTTTTTAAGTTTTTGGGTTTTTGGACTCACTGTCGGTTTGGGCCAGTTTTGTGAATAATGAGTCCCACTTGAATTCCTATGGATTTAATCTCATGGAAAATTTTAATCAAGCTAGGGACTATGAAAATAATTTACATAAATGTTTAGGAGTCTTTTTTTGTAGGGTAAGTGAAGAAACTATCAAGCACTAGGTGAGTGCAAGTGCATTATGGCTAGTGGCTTGGAGAGGACAATAGTAAAGAAAGATAATAAATGGATTGGTTTGTGCCAATCAAGAGCATGGGAGTGTGGGAAAATTTATTCCAGACATGTGTGTGCAAGGAGTTGAGTTGAGGAGTTCGTTGAAGCCCTCAAAGTTGGAAAAAGGAGCTAACACCCTTGAAACCCTTGAAATTAGGGAGGTATGAGGATAGTCATATGAACGGCCACTTGAGAGACCTTAAACCTGGTAAATATTGAAGCCTATGGTACCAATAGAAATAATATCAAAAAATATTTTGGGGTTGTTAAGACCTTTTTTGAGAAAATCCAACAAAATAGGTTCTAGGAGGCCTAGTTGGGGCAACATGCTAGAAGGCCTAAAATGGAGTTTTTCAAGAAAGTGATGGGAAAATGGTGAAAGAATCCAATGAGATGGATCAGTGAGGTGTCAAATCAACAAATAGACAGTATAATAGCCTTTCCTATCCTCTGGAGTGGTTAGGACACTTTGGGTCAGTTTGGAGCCCAAGGAAGCCTAGTGGTGGAATTAGAGTGTTGGTGAAGATTTTGATATTGGTGGAGAGACCTATAAGGCATTAGGAGTTTAGGATAAATACCTAAGTAGGGTGAAGTGGTATACCCTAAGAAGACCAAAGAATAGGTCTTGGGGAGAGCAAGAGTTCTCTTGAGGTATAGGGCTCCCCATCAAATTGGTATCAGAGCCAATAAAGGCTTGGGAATTGAAACTAGTAAATGTCAGAGAGAAGTGAATCCATAAGAGAGAATACCATGGTGACCAATGTAGAGATAGCTAAAGACTTGATAGAGAAGCAAGAGAAGAATATGCTTCTTGAATAGGCTATGGAAGAGATGAAGCAAAAATTGGAAGAAGTTGCTGAAATGACAAGCAAGATGAAAGTGCAGTTGTCAGAGGACAAAGACAAGGGTAAATACCAAGAGGAGGAGAACATAGAACCAAAACCTAACCCTCCATTAGGAGAGGAACCCTTCCTCAAAGCATTGAAGGTATTGAGTGGCAAGGCACTTGAAGGTATCCCTATGTTCATAGGAAGAATGGAAGCAGAGTTGGTTATGGAATGGATAGAGCGAATGGAGAATCACTTTGAATGTGATGGGATTACAGAGGCATAAAAGCTGAAGATAGCCAAATCAAGGCTAAGAGGACAAGCACGAACTTGGTGGAAGTTTCTATAAGAAGAAAGAGAGAAGGAAGGAAAGAAACCCATAGGAAGTTGGAAAACTATGGTGGCTAAAGTGAAGGAGAACTATCTACCTGAAGAATATGATATTCAATTGCACAAGAAGGGACAAAATCTCAAAAAAAGGGACCTATATGTAGCTACATATACAAAGGAGTGACAAAAACTAAGCCTTAGATCTAGAGTGCAAGAAGTTGAAAGCATCAAGGTTTCTAGGTATCTAAACGGTCTTAGATGGAACATACAAGAGGATTTGAGTCTTTTCACACTTACTACCCTCCATAGCTGCTATCAAATGGATATTAAGGTGGAAGAGAAACTAAAAAAGAAACAAGATTCCAATACTAGAGGTAAAGGAAGAGGTAGAGATTCTAGAGGTGGACATAGAGGAGGTTTTGGTGGAAGAAGCCATGAGAACAAAGGTCAAGGGGATTCCAAGGTTGGAGAACAATCCCATGAGACAAATAGTAGAGGGGGTTATAGAGGTAGAAGCTCAAATAATGGAGGAAGACGCAGATCAGGAGGCTTTGGTGTAAGCTCTCATTTTGCTTCCATGAAATGCTACAATTGTGGACAGTTGGGTCATCTGGCTTATAGGTGTCCTGACAAGCCAAAATCTTCACAAAGTGAGAGGAAGATCAACTATATTCAAGAAGAGGACTGCTCCAAACAATTAGAGGTGAGTCTAGATTTAGAGAAAGGCGAGAATCTCATGTTAAGGAGAATTTTGATCAAAGTACCTACCGAGGAAGAACACAAACAAAGGAGAGCTCTTTTTAGAGTCAAGTGCAAGATACTAGGAAAGGTTTACAAGGTCATCATTGATTCAGGGTATACTAATCATGTCATCTCAGAGGAGGTAGTACAAAATTTGAAACTCACCAAGATACCCCATGTGTGCCTTTACAAGGTTACATGGTTGAACAAGGGGCAAAATATACTAGTCAATGAACAAGAGTGGGTTGAGTTTACTATAGGAAAGTATCATGATAGGATACTATGTGATGTGTTACCAATGGATGAATGCCATCTGCTGCTTGGCAGACCATGGCAATATGATAGGGAGGTAGTGCATCATGGCAAGGAGAATAAGTATTCATTCAAGAAGGATGGACTGACTTACACAATACAGTCTTTGTTAGAAGAAAATACAATGGAAAAGGCAGAAACTAGTGTCCTTTTGTTGAGTGGAAAGGAATTTCTAAAAGAAATCAAGGAGGAAGAAGGAGTTGTCTATGCAATCATGTTGAAGCCAAAGGAAGAGGAGTTACCTAATCAGCTACCTATGATAGCAGAAGTGAAGAAACTATTGGATTAGTTCAAGGACATTATTTGTGAAGGTACACCAGCTACACTACCACCTAAGAGAGCAACCAGTCATCAAATAGACTTTATACCAGGAGCAACACTACCTAACAAGGCTGAATACAAGATGACACTGGAGCAGATTAAAGAGATAGCAAGGCAAGTACAAGAACTTTTGGACCAAGAGCTGATAAGAAAGAGCATAAGTCCATGTGATGTTCCAGTTGTGTTGGAACCTAAGAAGGGAGATAAGTGGAGGATGTGTACTTATTCTAGGTCCATAAATAGGATAACCATTAGATATAGGTTTCCTATTCCTAGGATAGAAGATCTAATGGACTATTTAGGGGGTGCTAAGTTTTATTCCAAAATTGATTTGAAAAGTGGCTATTATCAAATTAGGATGAAAGGAGATAAATGGAAGTCAGCATTTAAAACCATAGAAGGGTTGTGTGAATGGTTAGTGATGCCATTTAGGCTTACAAATGCACCTAGCACTTTTATGAGGGTGAAAAATGAGGTCTTGAAGGACTACATAGGAGTCTTTGTGGTTGTCTACCTAGATGATATCCTCATCTTTAGCAAAAGAAAAGAACATATGAAGCACCTAGAACTTGTGTTGAAGAAACTTCAAGAGGAGAAGCTCACCATCAATCTTGAGAAGAGTGAGTTCATGAAGCAAGAGTTAGTCTACCTACGATTTGTGGTATCTCAAGGGTACTTGAAGATGGATAAAAGCAAGGTTGAAGCCATTCTTAGTTGGCCTACTCCAAAGACAGGGACAAAAGTTAGGATTTTCCATGGATTAGCTCAGTTCTATAGGAAATTTGTGCACTAGTTCTTGACACGATCACAGGAGGAATGAAAACAAAGTTTGTGTGGACCAAAGAAGCCTATGAAGGATTTGAAAGGTTGAAGAGGGAGATAGCTACCCAACCTATCTTAGTGTTACCAAGTTTTGACAAGCCATTCATAGTGGAATGCGATGCAAGTAACATAGCAGTTGGGGTTGTTCTAAGCCAAGAAGGCATGCCAGTGGCATTCTTTAGTGAAAGGTTGAATTAAGAAAAGTCTAGGTACTCATCCTATGACTTAGGGCTCTATCCTTTGGTGCAGGCTCTTAAGAAGTGGAGGCACTACCTATTGCCAAAGGAATTTGTGGTATACACTGACAATCAGGCCTTAAGCTACATAAATACTCAAGAGAAGATTAGTTTGAGGCACATCAAGTGGATGGAGTTTTTGCAGTCATACACCTTTACCATCAAGCATAAAAAGGGGATTAACAACAAGGTTGTTGATGGTCTTAGTAGGAGGTTGCTTACTGTCCAAGAGATACAATTACAAAGCATAGGGGTTGAAGGATTCAAAGATCTATATGAAGGAGATTTTGATTTCTCATAAATATACAAGGTATGTACTAATTTTGAGAACCATTTTCATAGTGAATATGTTGATTACACCTTGCAAAATGGCTTATTGTTTAGGGGGAAGAAATTGTGTGTTCCTAGAGGTTCTAAGAGGGAGAATCTGATCCAAGAGAAGCATAATGGCAGTTTTAGTGGTCACTTTGGTTTGAACAAGACACTAGACTTAGTGGAGAGGTTCTATTGGTGGCCTAAGATGTAAAGAGATGTAAGAAGATATGTTGAACAATGTGGATTATGTCAAAAGGAAAAGGGAACATCAAGAAATGTAGGTCTTTACCAGCCATTACCCATTCCAAATAGACTATGGGAATGCATAAGCATGGACTTCATAGTAGGTCTACCTAGGACACCAACTGGTTTGGACAGTGTGTTTGTTGTAGTGGATAGATTCAACAAGATGAAACATTTCATACCATGCAAGACAACACATGATGCAAGTCAGATTGCACACCTATTCTTCAAGGAAGTAGTGAGGATACATGGGTTGCTAAGGAGCATAGTTACAGATAGAGATGTAAATTTTATGGGGAATTTTTGGAAAACTCTTTGGAAGAGGCTAGGAACCAACTTGTCTCATAGATCAACATATCATCCACAAAAAAATGGAAAAATACAGGTGATCAATAGGGTACTTGGGAATTTTTTTGAGATGCTTAACTAAGGAGTATGGACAAGGATGGGAGCAAGTGATTCCACAAGCAAAATTTTCTTACAATGATAGCACAAATAGGACTATGGGTAAGATTCCATTTGAGATAGTCTATAGTTTACATCCAAGGGGTGTACTTGAGCTTAGAGATCTAAAAGGATATGAAGGGATCAATGGACATGCTGATGATTTTGCTTAGTCAATGAGAGAGTTTCATGAGCAGGTCAAGAAGACATTGACAGAGGCTAATCAAAAGTTGAATGCTAAGAGAGATGAAGGGAGAAGAGAATTACAATTTGAGATAGGTGAATTGGTGATGGTATACTTGAACAAGGCAAGGTTACAAAAAGGCATACCAAGCAAGCTGCAGATGAAGAGGATAGGGCCGTGTAAAGTGTTGGCTAAGTATGGATCAAATGCTTACAAGGTGGAGTTACCCAAGGAGATGGCTATTTCTCCTATCTTCAATGTGAAAGACTTGGTGAAGTATAAAGGAACAAAAATGGATGAAGAACAGTACAATTTTGAGATAAACAAGGATGTGGAAGCACTCAAGGTACCTGATTAGATCAAACCACAAGTGGACAGGATTTTAGACTCAAGGGAGAAGAAGACTAGGCACAAGACATACAAGGAGCACCTAGAGAAGTGGAAAAATCAACCAGAGTCAGAGGCTACTTGGTTAGTAGAAGGTGACTTTAAGAAGCAAGGAATTAGTGAGGAGCTCTTGACACCACAGGTTCCTTAACTTATTTACTGCAGGGGGAGAATGGTGCAGGAGCACCTTAAGGTCTTTTGGAAGATCTTAGTGATTTTTGCCTTGTAGGTGGTTCTATCCAACCAGAAAGGGAATAAGGACTATGTTATAAAGTCCCAAGTGTGTTTTTGAGAGTGTTTCATGGTAGTTTTGGCTTGGATTCTTGAACTTTATGAGTTCCTAGACAAATCTTGACAATTTGAGCATTTTGGTAATGTTGCCTTGGCAATTTGGCCTAAAAGTTGAAAAATAGCATTAATGTTGTTCTAAGTCCAACCCAAGGGTCCTAGCATGTGGAAGAAAGGTATATAAGGTCATCCAAACCCTAATACCTAGGTTGTAAGTTCATTTTCATGAATTGTGACTTGGAGAGCATTTTTGTGTGATTGGAATTCAACAACTTTTGAGTGCATTTTTGTGTTTGAGCGTTCATCCAGTCAAGAATGGATTGAAAGGATTAACCTAATTCTTTGAGTGTTTCATTTGTGTCATTTACTTACTGTACCTAGCATTAGATTAGTCATTTAGACCAACTGGTTAAGGTTTTGCAAGTTTTTGCATTTTTGGACTCATTGTCGGTTTGGGCTAGTTTTGTGAATAATGAGTCCCACTTGAATTCCCATGTCTTTCCTCTCATGGAAACTTGAATTCAACCTGGGGATTGTGTAAATAATTTACATACAGGTTTAGGAGTCTTTGTTTGTAGGGGAAGTGAAGAAACTATCAAGCACTAAGCGAGTACAAGTGCATTCTGGCTAGTGGCTTGGAGAGGACAACAGTAAAGAAATATGCTAAATGGATTGGTTTGTGCCAATCAAGAGCATGGAAGTGTGGGAAAATGTATTCCAAACATGTGTTTGCAAGGAGGAGAGTTGAGGAGGTCGTTCAAACCCTCAAAGTTGGAAAAAGGATCTAAAACCCTTGAAACCCTTGAAATTAGGGAGGTATGAGGACAATCATATGAACGGCCACTTTGGAGACCTTACACCTGGTAAATATTGAAGCTTATGGTACCAATAGAAATAATATAAAGAAATTTTTTGGGGTTGTTAAGACCGTTTTTGAAAAATTCCAAGAAAATGGGTTCAAGGAGGCCTAGTTGGGGCAAAATGCTATAAGGCCTAAAATGGAGTTTTTCAAGAAAGCGATGGGAGAATGGTGAAAGAATTAAATGAGATAAATCAATGAGGTGTAAAATAAACAAAGAGACATTAGAATAGCCTTTGCTAGCCCCTAGATTGGTTAGGACACTTTGGGTTAGTTTGGAGCCCAGGGAAGCCTAGTGGTGGAATGGGAGTGTTGGTGAAGATTTTGAAATTAGTGGAGAGACCTATAAAGAATTAGGGGTTTAGGATAAATCCCTGAGTAAGGTAGATTGGTATACCCTAACAAGACCAAAGAATAGGTCTTGGGAAGAGCAAGAGTTCTCTTGAGGAATAGGGCTCCCCATCATGTTTGATGACCAAGAAAGAGTGTCCCAAGGCATGATAAAACTCCCTATTCAATTAGGGCCCGCTCTCATGGAAACCACTTGTCAAATCTTGGACCTTAGCTTACCATATAACATCCTTTTGGGACATCCATGGATCCATACAATGAAGGTAGTGGTGTATACTTTCCATCAGTGTGTGAAATTCACACATGAGGGACAAGAGGTGACCATTCATGGAGATCCTGAACCTTTCTCATACTACAAAAATCTTGAAGAAAAGTATTAAAAAATCCCCCAAGTACCAAAAAATGATGAGGGCCCATCCACACCATACATCGATCTTACCACCCTCACATCCACTTCTATGACAAAGACACCTTCCATTCCCGCCATTCCCACCATTTGTGACATGAAGCTCATCATCCAAGATGGAGGTTATGGAAGCTACAAGCTACCTAACAATGCTTTTGTGGTAGGAGAGTTACCACAATCTCCTAGATCATGGGGACTTCCACAAGAAGACCAAGCTTCCACATCACAAACGTCTCTTGAAGACTATCCTATATTCAAAAGATGGGGAGACCTTTCCTAGGAGGTTATTAAGGCAAATCCATCACATATGGTATATAAAGATGAAAGAACAGTACTGGAATTAACAATGGATAATGGAAGCAAGGGTCTACAAATGATGCTCGTAATGGGCTATGACATAAATCAAATACTCAGACAAAACGATAATGGTCTCATAATACCTATCATACCAAAAATGCAACCGATAAGAAACCTTGGCCTTGGATGTACCCCTCTGAGTATAACCATATGTGGCCGAAGTCCTCTGATTAGAATGGTTAATACTCCTCCTCAGTCAACTGTAGCAGAAGTACACTTACCAATATCCATAGGTAGGGTCATAGGTAACTTTATAACTAACATTTGTAGTAGCGGTGATGATGAGGATCCCATATCTAATCTACCTAGGTTATTTGAGGATACCACCCTTTGCATAATTAGCACCCTCTCCTTTGAACCAGACCAAAAAAATTATGAAATCCTCTTAGTAAACCCCCAACTGATCGACTATGACCAGCGATGATCCCTGGTTCTTGATACATTTGAAAATGATGAAGCACTCTTAGACTTCATGGGACTGAGGGATAACATTCCAGAGTGAGACCATAAAGCACGGTTCATAATAGAGTTGGACACACATGCCTATTATGGGGAAAGAATTTAATCCTTCAGTCACAAAAGTGAGAAATTAAGAATAATATCCAAGTCCTTGAGTGAAAACCACACTGTGGCACTCTCTGACAAGAAAAAAGTAAAAAGAAAGGACACATCCAATGGTGAAAACCTCTTTGAGGCACCCAAGAATGGGGGATTCAATCTTCCTTTAAGAGCTCTTCATCAGGAAAAGTTAGTAGTCTTGGCCAAAAAATACAATCTAGTCAACCTGGGAATAGAGGAGACCCCGCATATCACATTCTATGTGGAATCACTACTATCAGAAGAGAAACAGATCCTAGCAGCCTTCCTAAGGGAAAAAAAATAAAGTTCGCATGGAGTTATGTTGAAATGCCTAGACTTGATCTAAAGACTATGGTTCACCACTTAGTAGTGTATCCAGAAGCAAAGCTTGTTAGACAAAAGCTTCAAAAAATGCATCATCAGATCACCTTATTGGTCAAAATGGAGCTAAAAAAGTTGTTAGATGTAGTATTCATATGACCAATAGATTATCCAAAATGGGTATCAAACTTGGTACCTGTTTCAAAACCTGATGGAACCACTAGAATCTACACAGACTTTAGAGATATGAACAAAGCATGTCTGAAAGATGACTTCCCGCTTCCAAATATCAACATGATAGTAGACATGATATCAGGACATGAGATGCTATCGCTAATGGACAGATTTTTAGGATACAATCAAATCATGATAGCAAAAGAAGACCAGCATAAGACAACTTTCACTTGTCCATGGGGGACTTACTACTGGAACATGATGACATTCGACCTAAAGAACATAGGAGCAAAATACTAAAGGGCCATGACATTGATATTCCATGACACGATCCATAAGACAGTTGAAGACTATGTCGACAATATCCTAGCTAAATCTAGAAAAAGAAAAGATCACATTGCAACCTTAAGTGCTATTTTTGATAGATTGGAGGAGTAAAAAGTCAGACTAAATCCCAAGAAGTGCATCTTTGGCGTATAATTAGGTAAATTGCTAGGATATATAGTATCAATGAGGGGTATCGAGGTGGATCCAGCAAAGGTGAAAGCCATTCTTGAAATGGAAGCACTGAAGACATTAAAACAACTAAGAAGCCTCCAAGGCAGACTTCAATCCATTGGAAGATTTATAGCTCACTTGGCAGATAAATAGAACCCATATTCTCACCTACTTCACAAGGGAGTAGCATAAAAATGGGATGCCAAGTGTGAAGAGGAATATAACAAAATCAAAGAATATCTATTAACACCACCAGTCTTAATGCCACCCATCCCAAAGAAACCATTAATCTTATATGTATCAACAACAACAATAGCCCTTGGAGCTCTCCTAGCTCAACATGATGAAAATGGAACAGAGAGGGCTATCTATTATATCAAAAAAGCAATGGTCGGGCATGAACTAAACTATTCATTGATCAAGAAGGAATGCCTAGTAGTAGTGTTTGCATCACAAAAATTCAGACATTACATGTTGGCACAGAAGATAAAGGTCATCACCAAAATTGACCCCCTCAAATATTTACTATCAAAGGCAATGCTCATAGGAAGAATGGCCAAATGGGTGATGATATTGTCAAAGTATGACATTGAGTATATTGAGTAGAAAGCAACCAAGGGTCAGGTTATTGCAGATCAGTTAGTAGAGGCACCAATCTATTCAGAGAACCCTCTCGTCTCAAAATTTCCTGATGAATCCACTTTTAATCTCAATATAGCTGACCATTGGAAACTATACTTTTATGGTTCATACACACAACATGGATCAAGAGCCGACATTTTCTTTATCACTCCCTAGGGGGATTGCATACCAAGGTCTTATAAACTGGCATTTCCTTGCACTAATATTATCGTTGAATACAAGGCCTAAACCATAGGTCTTAGAATAGTAGTGCAGTGGAATATCATAGCTCTCAAGGTATACAGGGATTCTCAATTGATTATAAATCAAGTAAATAATGAATACCAAACCAAGGATGACAAGCTCACTCCATACAAGAAATTGGTGGAGACTCTAAAAGAATCCTTCATTGAAATCACATTTGAGCAGATTCCTAGAGCCAACAAAAGAGCAACAGATGCCATGGAAACAATTGGGTCCTTACTGGACATCTCCAACAATGTTCCAAAATATAAAATCCTGATAGAGAAGCTTCTCATGCCCACATTTGAGGTAAAAAAATCAAAATTCATGTACAAAATCGTTGGTCCTGGTGATCCTTGGTACCACAACATCTATACATACCTTTGGATAGGAGTCATACCTACCAATTTACCATCAAACCTAAAGTAAACCTTCGTAAAAAAGGCATCTAGATTTATAATCCTAGGAGATACTCTATACCGTAGGAGCATAGAAGGAACCCTACTACACTGCCTAAATTTTGAGGAGGCATTAACCACTCTAACTAAAGTACATAATGGTATTTGTGGTTCTCACTCGAGTGGAATAGCGATAGCTAAGAAATTGTTGAGGATGGGGTATTATTGGCCCACAATGGAAAGGGAAGCACATGATTATTCAAAAAAAATTCTACAATGTCAGTAGCATGGGGACCTCATCCATGCTCTAGCTCAAGAGCCTCACCCTATCATCACACCATGGACCTTTTCACAGTGGGGCCTTGATCTAATTGGAAAGATAACTTCAACTTCATCTAACAGTCATAAATTTATCATAACCACAATAGAGTATTTTACTAAGTGGGTGGAAGCCATACCCATGATGTACATAACTAGGAAGCAGATTTCAAAGTTCATCTTGAACTACCTCATTTGTCATTACGGTGTCCCACAAGCCATTATCTCAAATAATGGGACACCATTCAAAAATTAGGATGTCCACAAAATTTTGTGAGAAATTCAAAATCTAGCATCACTTCTCCACCCCATACTATCCCCAAGGCAATGGCCAAGCAAAAGCTATAAACAAAACCATTCTAAAAATCCCTAAGAAAATAGTCAATGACATAGGTTGTGACTAGCATCTGCAGCTTAATCCCACCCTTTGGGCCTATCGAACCAACATCTGCACACCCACCGATGCCACCCCCTTCTCCCTAGTCTATGGATCAGAACTGGTACTCCCTATCAAGATCGAGCTCCCATCCCTCAGGATATCACTACAAAACTTCATCACAGATGAAGAGTACCAGGTATCAAGACTAAACGAGCTAGAGCTACTAGATGAGAGACGTATAGATTCCTTAAATCATTTGCAGGTCTATTAGAATAGACTCAAAAGGAGATACAATAAGAAAATTAGAAGCATTACATTCCAATTCAGAGAACTGGTCTTAAAAGAAAATCAAAAGAATGTCCCAAACCCAAGCAAAAAAGGCGAGTTTGAACCCAATTGGTTGGGACCATTCGTCATAATAGCAAGTTACAAATTAGGGGCATATCAGCTATCAACACCCGAAGGGGAACGTCTGCAGGAGCCCGTGAATAGCTCCCATCTCAAAAAGGTTTATGCCTAAATCTTTCAAGGTATAAAACCAAAAAATCCAAAAAATTAGAAAATGTCCTAAAAAAATGGTTACTTCACCGAAAACCTTGCAAATAGGCATGTTAGTGACAACAAAAAATGCAGAAAAGCAAAAAATCCAAAAAAATCAGAAAAAGGATCAAAAAATAGTAAAGAAAAAAATATCGTCCTTTAGTCACTTCGGTGGTACTTTGTACAAGTACCTTGGTGAAAACCTAGCAAAAAAGCGCCTTGCGTAAATAACCACTTTCCTTCCACCAAGATTCTTATGGTTTGTTCTACATCATCCATCCATTTCACTTCCATCATCCATCGCATTCAGGTCTCCATCCATCACTCATCCACTCACATCCACACCATCGCATGGTCCTATTTTCATATCATGATCCCTCCTAGTACTACTTGGCCCATTTTTCTAGGTTAGTTTGTCCTACCTTTATCGGATTAGTCTATTGCATCACATTGGGGGCATGCTCTCATTAGATTGGATTCTTGTATATTCTTAAAATATGAAGTATCAGAAAATCAAAAAAAAATTAGAAAATAAAAAAAACCAAAAACATCATAAAATAAAAAAATTCAAAAGCATCATAATATCATAAAATCCCAAAAACATGTCAAAAAGTAAAAAAAAATAACAAAGTCATTAGTCGAACTACGTCGTCTCTGAGCTTGAACATAGGTAAGGTTGATATTTTCTGATCCCCCGAGACATTTAGGTTGGTCCTATAGGTGTTTGTCATAATAAACTAACATCTCATCATGTATATCTTCATCTGTAAATTGGTCAAGTCGTCAGTCAAACTATGTGGTCTCTATGTGTATAACGTAGGCAAGGCTAATCTATCAATCAACCCCTAAGACCCCTAATATAGGTCTTTAGTTTAGTCTCTTGGTCAAAATCTTAGAAAACCTCAAAACATTGGAAAATCAAAAAAATCAAAACATTTTCAAAATCTCAAAAAATACCAAAAATAGCCTCAAAACATTACAAAACGTCAAAATCATCCAAATATTTGAAAAAATCCATCCATCTCATCTCTCTTGCACCCACAATTAACACCATTCATAATAAATTGATCATCACCCTCAACCTTTGATGAAACAGTTAGAAACAAGTCTAAGCAGGTTAAGAAGTTAAACTTAAAAATGTCAAATCTCAGGTTTAAGTCAGTACGTAAGCAAGTTGGTCAATTCTTTGTGTCGATAATTCATCATCCAAACAGTCCCATATCAATCATCCGATAACATCATGCCCTAGGATGAATCCTTCCTACAAGGGGCATTATTTATCAGAAAGAGCACTTTGGATAAATGAAACGACGTGACGCCATCCACTAACATGTCCTAGGATGCATCCTTCCTACAATCGACATTATCTTTTGGCAATAGTTTTGGTTCTTATCCTTAAAAACACATTCCCTTTTGGTTAGCAGTATTGAAGAAGATCAACTTTTTTGTGTGCTTTATCTATGTCTTTTGACTTATCTTATTGCGCTTAGTCTAAGGACCTCTCGATGATATCCAAATGAAGGACTTAGAGAGATACAAATGGGGTAACGATCATTATCCTTTTGTCTATTGTGCTTGTTGGACATTCTTGTAAAATAAATTGGTGAATACTTTCTTTGTTAGATATGTATAGAGGATGTTTTAGATAGCTTATTGACTATTACATTGATTGGTTATACCTTTCCATGTTTTTGGTCCGAGATATTTGAAACTTATAAAGTGCATCCTAGCAAGGTTTCTGTATGTCAAGTGTGAACAAGAATACTCCTATCTATTTTTTGAGTCAAATTCCATCACAATAAGTACCATGCCATCCTGGTCCTTTATACCTTGATGCATTGTGCTTATGTGTGTTATCAAACATAAGGTAAGTGACCCTTTTAAAATCCCAATCCTTGATAAGCAAAATATCCATTTCTCATCATCATCTGTCATCATCATCTCTCTCATAAAGTTGGCTTGTTGGATTCTCTTGTCATCATCTCATTTCTTCTTTCTCCATGTTAACACAACATCATCAATGCATCCATCATACATCCATTGTGCATCCACAAACCATTAGTATTTTTCATATCATCTCACATGCATAATCATCATCATAATTTAGATCTGTTATTCTAAGCATATCACAAATCATATATTTTCATAAATCATCCATGACATAATCATAAGCATACTGCATCATCCATTTCATCCATCTCATACATCATATAATCATTTAACTTGTTTAGGATAATATAGATTTTTTATTCTAAGCATCTTAAAATCACCTCATTTGCATCATCATCCATAGCCATCAATCTTGAACATCTTTATAGCAATCTCAACCCTCAAATCAATTTTTTTCACTCAATCTCTCGAGGGGGAAATGTACTAGTGTGCTTCTTTCCACTGGGGTAACCGAAAAAATTAGAAATTTTTTAAATTTGGATCGTGGAATGTTTATTGTTTGAACCAACGTAGCAAGTACATTGCTTCAAAGAGGGGGAAAATGTAGACATGCAAAATTTGCATCATGCATTTAATTAGGTCCATTCATCAAATAAACTTAGTTCACCTTCATCCATTCATCAACATTAATTTCAGTTCTAAGGTTATTCATTTAAATTAAATAAATAAAACATCAACCTTTTAATTAAATAAGCCAAAATTTATTTAATTGAAATCTCATCCCTTTTTTATTTAAATAAATCAAATATTCAAGTCAAAAGGGTTCAAAACATCCTAATCACCATTAAGCTAATCTAATCTTGATTAAACTAACCTAACCACCCACTTGCACAAATTAATCAATTTATTGATTTATTAAAATCTTTATTTTCTTTCAACATGGCATCTTTGAGGAATATTCCTCACTCAACATTTTCACAATTTTAAATTTACATGTCTCTTTCATGTCCCCCACTTGACATTTTCACAATTTTAAATTTACATGTCTCTTTCATGCCCCCCACTCAATATGCATTTAATAATTCTTTCATGTCCCCCACTCAACAATTTTAAATTTGAAAGTCTTACATGTCTCTGTCATGTCCCCCACTCAACAATTTTAAAATCTTTGGCATATTGACCAAAATGTGCTCATCCTCAAGCCTATCACAAGTTGACAAGTGGCCTCATCTCATTGGCTAAATATTTTTCCTACATTCATCCATTTGGCCATTCTGTCATCAAAATATTCTATAAATTAAGTGCTTCATTCCTCATCAAAGAATCTACAACTCTTATGCAAAGTTACTCTTTTGAATTAAGAATTAATTTTTCTCATCATATTGCATTACATCATTTTAGTTTTAGCGAGGATTGGGAAAGGGTCATTGGCACATTTGACACCAATCCAATATGGAATAGGTATATGTCATGTTTTTGAATGTCTTTGGAACCTTGCCATTGTTGCATTTCTTAAACATTGATATGTTATTCCATAGAGGTATTTGTAGATTTGCATGTGTAAACTAACCTTTCTAATGAGTGTTTGAGATACATTCATTTGCAGATTTTTAGGTGCTTAAGATCCAAAGCTCATCATGCATCATCTATCACTACCTCCTAGAATAAAGCTAGTGAAGCAAAAGTTGAGGAAAATTCATCCCTATATTTCCCTTTTGGTGAAAGCTAAATTAAAGAAATTGTTGGATGTTAGATTTGTCAAACCTATTGACTATGCTGAGTGGATATCAAATATTGTACTTGTTTTGAAACCAGATAAAAGCATCAGGATATGCATATATTTCAGGGATCTCAACGAGGATTTATCGAAAGATGATTTTCCTCTACCAAAAATTGACATTGTCGTAGAATTGACTGCTAGACATGAAATGTTATCACTTATGGTTAGTTTTTCAAGATAAAATCAGATAAAGATAGTACCCAGAGATCAATATAAAACAACCTTCACATTTCCTTGAGGAAAATTTTGCTAGAACTTGATGGCTTTTGGGTTGAAAAATGTTGAAGCCATATATTAGAGAGAAATAACTACCATCTTACATGACATGATGCACACTTTTATGGAGGACTATGTAGAGGATTTATTGGCTAAATCGTTCACTAGAAAGGGACATTTGGAAATTTTAGACAAGATCTTCACCATACTGGAGAAATTCAATGTAAGATTGAACCCTAAGAAATGTGTATTTGGAATGACATCAACATAACTTTTGAGATACATTGTGTTAGCTAAAGGAATTGAGGTGGATCCTGCAAAGGTCAAAGCCATCATGGAGATGCCTCCTCCTAAGAATATCAAACAACTTAGATCATTACAAGGATGATTCCAGTATATCAAGAGGTTCATCGCACAACTAGTTGATAAAACTCATCCTTTCAATAATTTTTTACACAAGAACGTTTCTTTCAAATATGATGAGAAATGTGAAGCTACTTTCAATCAACTCAAGCAATATCTGATGTCACCACCTATATTAGTGCCACCAACTGAAGGAAATCCATTATTACTTTACATCACAACAACAAAGATATCTTTGGGTGCTTTATTTACACTGGAAGATTTTGTAGGAAAGGAAGGGAAAATTTATTACATTAGTAGGACCTTGAATGGTTATGAGATCAATTACACCTTTACTGGAAAAGCTTGTTTGGCAGTAGTATTTTCTACTCAGCAACTAAGACATTACATCTTGACTCACACCATAAAACTAATAGCAAAAATTGATCCATTAAAATACCTACTCAGCAAAGCTACCCTAATAGGTAGACTAGCCAAGTGGGTAATGATGTTGAACAAATTTGATATCCAATATGTGGAGAGAAAAGAAATCAAAGGTCAAGCCATGGTAGATCAACTAGCTGAAGCACCACTACAAGATGATCATCCAATGAGCATTGAATTTCCAAATGTCGATGTTCTTATAGTGTTAGCACAACAATGGATGTTATACTTTGATGGATCTTACACACACCATGGATCAAGTGCAGGAATCTTATTTATCACACCTTAATGACATACCATTCCAAATTCCTACATGTTAATATTTCCTTGCACTAACAACACAATTGAGTATGAGGCATTGATCATTGGAATCAAAGTAGTAGTCGAGTGGAAGATCATAGAGTTTCATGTCTATGGTGACTCTCAACTAGTCATTAATTAGGTGAATGATGACTACTAGACAAAGGATGATAAATTGATGCCATATAAAAGAATTGTTGATGACTTCAAAAAGTACATTGTGGAGATCAAATTTGAGCAAATTCCAAGAGGTGACAACAAAGTTGATGATGCCATGGTGACCATTTCCTCTCTCATACATATTCCTGAAAAGTGGGCCCATTATGAGTTCATGGTGGAACAACTATTTAACCCTACCTATGATAAACCCAAATCCAAAGTCATATACCATCTTGTTGAGGCCGATGCTTCTATCTATGAGAAAATATACATCTATCTAAAAGACAATACCCTCCCACCCAATTTATGCCAAAACCAAAAATGAAACTTTATTCGACAAGTAGCTTGACATACCTTGATAACTGTTGTACTTTATTGATGAGGTCTTGACGGTACTCTCCTTCCGTGTCTTGAACGTAATGAAGCTGAAACCACTTTATGTGAGGTTCATAACAGTATCTATGGAACAAATTCAAGTGGCCTAACTTTAGCTAAGAAACTCCTACATTTTGGGTACTACTGGCTAAATATAGAGGAGTCTTTTCAATATGTCCAAAGGTGCCAAAAATGTCAAATTCATGGAAACCTGATACACACACTAGCACAAGAGTTGCAACCATTCACATCAACATGTCCCTTTTGTTAGTGGGGATTGGATCTTGTAGGGAAAATTCATCCATCTTCATCAAATGGACACAAATTTATCGTCACAACCACAAAATACTTCACAAAGTGGATTGAAGTTGTTCCTCTAACCACCATTATAGGAAAATAAATTGCATCTTTTATCCTGAATTACATTTTTGTTGATATGGCATTAATCAATTCATTATAATGGATAATGCTAGAACTTTCAATAATCAGGATGTCCAAGAACTTTGTGAGAGGTTTCATATCCAACATCAGTTTGTAATCCATACTATCTTCAAGGAAATGACCAAGAAGAGGCCTCAAACAAGACCATTATGAAAATCTTGAAGAAAACCATCAACAATGTTGGACATGATTGGAACATTCAACTAAAAACTTTCTTGTGGGCTTATCAAACCAACATCCACACCCTGACAAGAGCCACACCCTATGCTCTAGTCTATGGGTCAAAGGCCATTTTACCTATTGAGGTTGAGCTACCATCACTTTGTGTCACTAAAAGTCATAATTTAGATGAGGATTATAGATTTTATAGGTTATAGTAATTAGAACTATTGGATGAGTTTCATAAGCATGTAGTGGATCACTTGAAAGATTATCAATAGAGGATATCCAGAAGTTACAATCATAGAGTAAAACCTAGAACATTTCAAGTTGGTGACTTAGTCTTGAAAGAAAATTCCTATAATCAATAGGATCGAGAGAAGAAGGGGAAATTTGAACCAAATTGGCTAGGTCCCTTTGTTATTGTATCAATCTTTGGATCAAGGGCATATCATTTTTCTATGCCTGAAGGGGATTTATTTGATGAATCCCTCAATAGCCCGCATCTCAAGAAGTTCTACACTTGATTCATCCAGTGCATTAGAAAAAGAACTGAAGAAATACAAAATAATTAGAAAATGTCTTGAAAAAATGGTTTCCTTGAGGAAAACCTAGCAAACAAGCATCTTGGTAACAAGAAAAAAATCATAAAAAAGAGAAAAATACAAAAAAAGTGAAAAATCTAAAATCTAAAAAATCTAAAAATCTAAAAAAGTGCAATAAAAATAAGAAGTGAAAACTTTGCAACAAGCGCTATTTGTGATAGGTTAGCTTTTCCATCTATTTGAGCATGTCGACCATTCACCTTTTCTATTCACTTTCAAAAATCAATCTGCCTATCATTAGAAAGCTTCATGTACATATATTGATAACGCAATCATGTCTCACCCTAGACTAGGGGAAAAATCCTGAACTCAGTGGGGATAATAAACTATGAACTTAAACCAACAGACAATCAATAGTAAGGAAAATGTAATGAACACAATGATCATAGTGTAACCCAACATTGAACATCAATCACCATCAATAATGCATCAACCAATCAAATCAAACAACCAAATCAATCAAACCAAAAGAAAACTTTAAATGGATGATGTTCCTTTTGAATCATGGCTTTATCATGTCAGGCATGAATGTTCAACTGTTGTACTTTGATTTTTGTTATCATGTCTTTAGAGCACCTCGATGATGTATTAAAACTAGTGGAGCTAGGAAGGAGTTTGATTTTTCTTTTCTTGTTGCCTATGAGTTGATCATTACTACTATGCAAATTGTTGTGAGATGTTCTCTACAAAGTATTACTGATGGCATTTTGAAATTGCATAGGAAAATAATTAACTCTTGTCTATTTATGCAAGGAATGCTCAGGTCATCTCGGTTCAATTATACCTAGATGCTTGTGTTAACTTGCAATATCAAAAATCATGGAAGTAGTACTCAAGTCATCATGGTATAATTATACCATCGATTTTGTACTCACTTTCAACATTTTAAAGGTTCAATGATGATAAAAAGAATGAGACATTGGCTATTAGGATTACAATATTTACATATTAGCTCTGTATGGTTAAGTTAGGTTGCATCCATGTTAGTGTTGCATCTATATTTATAGGATTTCCAAGGCTGAATTTTTTTTTTCAATGATATTATCTGTAGAATTAATGGATTGAGTACATTTGACATTAACCAAAAAACCATCAGTTGCATCATCATTTACATTCATCCAACCATGAATTACATCATAATATCCGCATCAGAAAACACAAAAAATAAGTGCATTGCATCTCACATGCATAATCAACATCCTTTCATCTACTATTAATAGATTAAGAAAATGGTCCATTAAGAAGATTGAAAGACATATCGAGTAGATTAAAATTTCCAAGAAGAAAAAGTTGTTAAAGAACATGACATGGCATAAGAAGATTGAAAGACATATCCAACAAAGTAATATTTCCAAGAATAATTTTTTTTTGAAACACATAACTAATCAACAATGATATAATGCCATTGTTATGAACATCTAAAACTAGTAGCGACGATTAATTTGTTATTACTCAAATCTAAGACTGAAAAAGGACTATCTGGATTAGCATAATCATTACATGAGCATCACACATCATAAAACAACATCTGTAAAGCATATAGAGTCATCAATCATACATTATCATATCATCATTGCATACATTATCTCATCATTACATAATAATCATAATCATCATGATCATCATCATATAAACATCATAAATAGAACTATGCACCATCATATGATCATTTCATCCATCATTCATCCATTCATTGCATTATCTATTTCAATTATAAAAGTACAAAAACATAAAATCCATTACATATGCATCATACATAAAGCATTATAGAATCATAACACATCATTTGAATTATCATTTGCATCCATAGCATATCACATCATCACCATATAGAACATCACATAGCATATATAATAGAAATTAAATGCATCCATCATAATCATCATGATCATCATCATATAAACATCATAAACACATAGATCGATAAATCACCACCAAATATCATATAACCTCAAAATCATAATGTCAAAATGTACAAGGATATCTAAAGGTATAAAGAGATACATCAATATAAAAAATGGTAGTATATCATAGAGTCTCAACTAAATCAAGAGGTATACATCATGTCTCAAAATACAAGAAAATTGTCATCACATCGAATCTATGTCATGCTCCCCCCAAATGGTTCTGACATCATTGGACCAATACCTCCTACACCAGACAGACCTACACTAGGGTTTCAAGGATCTCTCAGAAGTGGTTGTGTCACACCTTTGCTCGTCGTCCAAGACTGGGACCTACCTGACTGGGACTATGCAAAGCTCTCCTGCTACTTTGGAGGAACGACCTCATGATATCTCAGTCTATAGAACTCAACCTCTTGGGTGGTATGATGTACCTCTCAAAAATATTTTGGTGTACTAGTAACCTCTATAGCCCATTCTAGTCTCTCAGTGAGGCCCTCTACCTGATCAACCCACAATCTTAGGTTGTCCCTCTTAGTTGTAAGTGTAGCAATCTTCCCCTCCATCTATGCCTATGCCTATGCTTGGACCTATGTAAGTTGTCCTTATGCTTGCACATACTATTGTCTCATAGCATCCCTCTCTGCTATCAGTGGAGTAAGTTGTCCCTAAGCCTATGCTAGCAAAGCCTATACCTAGTCTAGCTAGCCCTACAATGTCTGTTCTTGCACCTATAATGCAACAATCTGAGTCTATTATTGCTGCAAGGGTAGCCTAATCTCCACATGCTACTAGGATGCCACAACCAATGATCACCTCTTCTGAGGCACTCTAAAGTTTTGAACATCAAAAGCTAGGCCACCACCATCACCTTTGTTTCCATCGCCTCCATCTTTGTCACCCCCATCACTATCATCTCCATCTCCATCCCTGTCATCACTACTCACCTCCTCATCTCCCCCATTTTTCCTCCAGCTATGCCCATGTACTACTATCCTCTCTAGATCATCCAATAATGGCACTTGCTCATCTGGGTTAGTGATCCATGGGAATGGATGTAAGAAAAGATACTATGCATACTCCTCTGATATCATAGCCTCGATGACCTCTAGATGAACATCCCAAATGATGTCTTGCAAACCCTAGAACTCTGTAACTACTACATCATATGAAAAAATAGGTCACCACTATGTTGCATCCATCAATCACCATGCATAATGGGCTACTCCCCAGGGCATCCTCTACACTCTTCCATACTACCTCAGTACCATCAACAACAAGAATCTCTCAATAATGAATCAGATTTTCCAAATTAGGTACATAGACTAACAAAAAGATGACATCTTAGTGTCGTCCTTCAGCGACTACTCACAGTCAAGATAGGGATGCCATGTAACTAAATCTAAATCATCAAGTATCTTCCTCTAGTACTCCATTTTTCCAAGTCTAGGCTAAGCAACTAGACCTACATAAGCATAAACATATGGTCTCATGGCAGGTCATTGTTTGTCTCCAACTGGACAAATGAAATCTATATGCTCCCATGCCCATATCTGAAGCAACATGACACCAACTAACAAACTTCCCCCTCTAAGGTAGACCACCTAATGTAAATCATAGTACAAATGGGAAAGCATGCAATAGCCCTAGGAATATTGTGTACCCTAAGTGATCATGCTCTCAAAAATCCTACCCCATCCAACTGAGAGTTCCTTTGAACTATGGTCAAGACAAAGGAACCTTCTAATGAATCTAGCAAGTACACAAGGAAGTGTAGTATAAGAATCCACCATCTTTCTCCAAGGAATCTCATAACCGCATATCGTATCATCCTGAAATACTTTGTGAAGTGCATCAGTCCCACCCTACTCATTGGAATCATATAAGACTAGCTCCCCAACAATAGGTATCCACAAAATATGATAGACATCCTCTAGAGTCATTGTCATCTTGTCGGTGGGTAAGTGAAAGGTGTTATTCTAACTATTCCACCTCTCTACTAAAGCTTTCAATAAACCCCTATTAATCCTAATCTGGGGCATATCTATCAAAGAGGACAATCCACACCATGCAATAATGGCCACCTCCACTTGTGCCAGCTGGGGTATCAAATCCCACATCCTGGGTAAACACTATCAAATCTACAAACTCATTAAAGGCTCCCATCATCACAAAATATTGCAAATCAGTAATCTTGTCTATCAATCTAATTAGCTCTAGTGAGAGTTTCATCAAATATTGTGAGCATCAATGCATCATTCAACCTTGCCTATGATGAGGTTTATCAATCAATTTATCATCCAAGCTCACCTATCATGAGGATTATTGATCAATCTATTATCCAACTTCACCTATCATGAGTTTTATCGATCAATCTATCAATGCAACTCACCTATCATGAGGTCAATCAATCAATAAAACTATCATTGATCCTCACCTATCATGAGGTCATTTATCAGTATCAATCATTGAATCTCACCTATCATGAGATCAATGGAAATTGAATCTATCAACATAATCATTCATCATCAAATCAAAGGCTATTGTAATCAAACATCATTAAAATCAAGGAGTCTAATCAAGAAAATCATCAATCTGGTCTAAATTTCACTAATGTGCTAGAACAATGCTTCAATGCGTTGAAAAACCCTATGTGCCATAAAAATTTATGAATGCGCTAAAACAGGGATTCAATGTGCAAAACTATCATATGTGCTAGAAAATTTCATGGATGTGCTAGAACAAAGTCCCTATGCACTGAGTCATCCTATGTGCTACATCATCTCATCAATACACTAACTCAATTCACCTAAGTGCTAAAGGATTCTATGTGCTACACTATTCACTCAATGCACTACTTCCGACCATCTATGCGCTAAATGAACCTATGCGCTATATTCATGGATTTGCTACAACAAACATCCTATGCACTACCATAGTGCTCGTATGTGCTAAAATAGTAAAAACTAAATTTAAACATGAAAAATGAAGTTTAGAATTTATGAGGGAAGTTTTCGGGGTACATACCAGAGGTCCATACACTCTTGGGTGGTTGTGTCATCACACATGCTAGAATATGTGTGTGTGGTAAGGGATCATCATTTTGCTCCAAATTACTAAATTGCTCAATCACTCTCAAAGTTTTCAAAATATAAATGCTCAAATGAACTTCTAATCACTCTTTTTAACCTTTTAGAGGTTAATTAAGTGGGATTTTTATGGGGTTGATTTATTTTATTTTTCAAAGGGGCTTAATTAATCAAATCATAAGCTAGTGACTTAAACATCATTTTTGGGAGATAAATCATTTCTAGATCATAAAATTTTGAAATCATCATCAAATCATCAAAATTTGCAAAAAATTCAACAAATCGTAAAAATTCAAAAAATTCAACGATTTATCTCCCAAGGGGGCATATATCAGTCACCACTTGCAAATCAGCATTTGGGGCATAAAAAAATAAAATTTGTCAACATCAATAGCAAATTATTCTTTGAAGCAATGTGTAAACACATTACTTCAAAGAGGGGCAAATTGTATAAACCGAAAATCAGTCAAGATAATTAACTAATTAAATACTAGCTATTTAATTAATGAAATCCTTTAATTCATCTACTTAAAAATAAATTCTCAATCTATTTATATAGTTCACACTTTTCTAAATTCTTCATCTTAAATCGCATTCTTCCAAATTAAATTAAATAAACTGTAACAAAAGCTAAGGTGTGGAACTAACTCTCCTAACATCAAAACCTCAAGGAAGAATGTAGAGGTGATTTTAAATTTTCAATTACAATCCAATTAAGATACTCATGAAAGAAATAGAAGAAACAGAGAAATTAACATACACATATGAACACCAGATTTACGTGGGAAAACCCTTACGGGAGAAAAACCCACCACACCAAGAAAAGCATCTTTGTATTACAGTAATGGAAATTACATACAAAGATCAGACTTATCTTTCTAATGTCAATTTACATTAGTAGATTTAATGATCAACCTTGTACAAAACATCCCATTTACAATGCACTCTCAATTGAATTCACACAAACTAATCACACATAGAAAACATTCATCTGAACAATAACATCATCTATGATTTCAGAGTGTATCCATGTCATGTCCATAGTCTGTTTATCTTCCTCACAAGAATGGCCACAACAGTTTAATTTCCAACGGTTCCCATTTTTCTTCTCTGATTGGTCAAAGACACACCATGTAGGAAAGTCTTCCAATCAATCAAAAATGTTCAAACAGTATTCACATGTTGGTGAGACACTAACCATGTCTCCCTGATGCCACAAGACCTGATTGTAGTTATCGCCCAGATTCATCACCATTGGCAAGATGTTATACCAAATGCAAATCCATCTTGTGATGATCTATCAGCAAGATTTTTGCTATTGCAAAGAGGCTCATAAATCTTTATGTCATACTAATGTTCATCGTGAAAATTTTTTCGGTGAGACAAGCCATATCTCTAAGACTTCATACTGACAATCAACACATGTAGCTCTATTGGCAAGACTACCACTATGGACGAGAGGTCATACTAATGTTCAAAAGTCACATCGACATTAGCATTCCCATCGGTGAGACTTACTCTATTAGCAAGATTGGCAAGACCTTTCACCGATATCCTTAGCAAACCCATCGCCCAAAAAATCACTAGTTGCTATGAGTCTTAATGAGCCCTCAAGTCATACTGATATGAACATCCATCGACACTTGAGACTTAGGCTATCGCTAAGAGTCACCCAACAAGTTCCAAGTCACCATGAGTTCATCCTTCACTAGGAGTCATATCAATAACAAACTATACCATTGGTGAGATGATCATCCATCGCCAAGAGTTCTTACTGAGCCTTCATGTCACCCTGATGACTTTGAGTGTATAACCATCAATGAGACATATCTTGTTGGGATGAGTTATACCGAATGTTCAAGCCTCTCCCCGATGACTTTAGTCACCATGAGTCACCCCGACAACCATTAGGAACCAAACTGTCAGCCAGAGATCTCCCCAAGTGGAGAGAGATAAGAAACTCATAGCGATAGAAATTTCACAATGATAGCTACAGATGGTAAGACAACAACAAGGTCTCGGTGACCTGAGAATTCCACAAGGTTACACAACTACTAGTTGGCCAGACAGTAAGAATGTCACACCGAATTTTCTATTTTAGAGGTTTCATGTCAGTAAGTTTGAGGCACATTTTCCAACAATCTCCCACTTGACAAAGATCTTACTAACACCTCTAGAACACAACAAAACTACTGAAATTCATGGGCATTGAGGCCCATCGAACTGGAACACCACCTGAACTTGTCTATGCTCATAGGCTTCATCAATGCATCTGCAACATTCTCTAGAGTATCCACTTTTTCTAAAGAGACCTTTCCGTCCTCCACCATATCTCATACAAAATGATACTATACATCTATATGTTTCGTCCTGGCATGGAAAGTAGGATTCTTCACCAAACAGGTAGCACTCTAACAGTTACAATAAATTTTTATTTTCCCTGCATCAAAACCAATGTTAGAACACAAATGTTTTAACCAGATTGCTTCTTTACAGGCATGTGTTACTGCCATGCATTCTTCCTTTGTAGTGGACAAAGCG
Organism: Sequoia sempervirens; assembly: GCA_007258455.2. Classification (NCBI taxonomy): domain Eukaryota; kingdom Viridiplantae; phylum Streptophyta; class Pinopsida; order Cupressales; family Cupressaceae; genus Sequoia; species Sequoia sempervirens. The sequence continues at coordinate 472,128,833 of VDFB02000015.1, forward strand.
GCTATAGCCTGCCACTTACTCATCCAACTCACTGCATGACCATTCATCATGAAAATATATCCACTAGTAGATTTTCTACTATCAATGTCCCCTGCCCAATCAAAATCCACATAGCCTCGAATGCTGAGAGTCCTCTATAATTCAACCAAGTTGCCATGGTAACACAATGCATATTCAGAAGCACCCTTCAAATATTTGAATACAATTTTCACAACATCTGAATGTGGTCTTCTAGGATTAGCTATAAACCGACTAAGTACTCCCACTACTTGGGCAATGTTTGGCCTTGTACAGACCATTGCATACATTCAACTACCAACTCCACTAGCATAAGGTACAGTGCTCATGTCCTCTATCTCAGTACGATATTTTGGACAGTATTCAATAGATAGCTTCATTCCCTGCAAAAGTGGAACAACTAGCTACTTGCAATCATTTATGCAAAATCTTTGTAGAATAGTCTTGATATACTTACTCTGATTGAGCAAAAATTTTCTACCCTTCCTGTCTCTAGTTATTTCCATTCCTAGAATATATCTTGTTACACCAAGATCTTTCATTTCAAACTTTGCAGACAAATGAGACTTAAGATCAAAAATTATTAACTTATTATTTCCTATGAACAACATATCATCAACATAGAGAGAAATAATAAGAACTATATCACTTTTAGCTTTGTAATACACACAATGATCATATTTTGATCTTACAAATCCCAATGACAAAACAAAAGTGTCAAACTTCTGGTACCACATTCTAGGAGACTACTTTAATTCATAGAAAGATTTTTTCAACTTGCAAACCAATTTTTCTTTACCTTTCTCCACAAAGTGCTTAGGCTAGGACATATAAATTTCTTCTTCAAGATCACCATGAAAATATGTTGTCTTCACATCAATCTGTTCAATCTCTAAGTCATATGTTGCTACAAGTGACAAAAGAAATTTGATAGATGTCAACTTAGCTACAAGAGAAAAAATTTCCCCATAATCAATTCCCTCTACCTAGGAATAACCCTTCGCAACCAACCTTGCCTCATACTTTTCCACACTACCATCCAGACCTATTTTCTTTTTAAATACCATTTTTTAGCCCATAGCTTTTTTGCCTTCAGGTAAGAGCACCAAACTCCAAGTATCATTCTTTTCTAAGGATGCCATTTCTTCATTCATGGCTTCCAACCAAGAGTTTGAATCAGACATTCTAAACGCCTCTTTCATAGTCCTAGGCTCATCAGTGCTATAAATTAAAGCATAGGCACAAGTAGAATCTATCAAAGAAAACCCATACCTATGAGGTTGCTTTCTTTCACAAGTTGACCTCCTCACTTGCTGAGGTTGAGGTTGTTCTTCTTCTTTAGAACTTGTAGAACTACTTGAGATTTCCTTAGTTTTAGGTATATTTTGAATTTTCAATTCCTCTTTATCTGGTGTCAGAGGAATTTCAACTACATCCTCATTTTTTTTTTGTCTTTGACTATAGATCCAAGCTAAAAGGCTTTAGCTCACGAAAGATAACACTTATGCTATATAGAACCTTCTCTGTATCAAAATTCCAAAGCTTGTATCCTTTTATGCCAACACTATAACCAATAAAAATACATTTGACAGCCTGTTTTTCCAATTTAGATCTTTTCTCATTCGACACATGTGCATATGCCTCACAACCAAAGACTTGAATGTGTCTCAGAGAGGGCTTCTTTCAAGACCATGATTCCAAAGGTGTTTTCTCAACAAGAGCAGAATAAGGAGAATGGTTTATCAAGTAACATGCTATAGCAACTTTCTCATCCCATAACTTCTCCTCCAAGCTAGCATTGCTCAACATACATCATGCTCTTTGCATCACTATCTCGTTGAACCTTTCTACAACTTTGTTTTGCTGCAGAGTGTAAGGTGTAATTTTATGTCTTTTGTTTTTCTTCCAATTTGATTTTCTACAAGGTTCTTAAATTTCTTAAACTGACTGAACACTTCTGATTTAGTTTTCAAAAAATAAACAAATGCTCTTCTTGAATAATCATCAATGAATGATACATAATACCTTGAATTAGACAAAGAAGGAACATTCACTAGACCAAAAACATCAGAATGTATATAATCAAGCAAACCAGAAGATTTGTGAGCACTGGAATAAAATAAAACATGGTGTTGTTTACCATATATACAATGTTCACAAAATTCGAATTTGAGGTTACAATCATCAAGCTCCTCAACCAAGTTTTTATTCTTCAAGGTTTTTAAAACTTTCTCTCCAATGTGGCTTAGCCTATGATGCCAAAGTATAGTCTTTTCTATTGGAAGTTTAACTTCCATAGAGTTTACACAATCAAGAACTTTTTCCTCTTTTCCCCCACGAGTAGCTTTCTGTGACTTTATAGAGACACTATTGCAGTGAACAACATGTGCATCCAGCTTATACAAGGTACCAATATGAGCACCCCTTACTAGTACCATTGAGCCTCTAGTCATCTTGCAGCCATTTCCAGAGAATGTGACTTGCACTCCAATATCATTTAGCTTACTAATAGAAATTATATTTAAAACCAGACTTGGTATATGCATTACAACATTGATTCCCTTCACTCTTCCATTAGGGAATTGAATTCTGACTCTTCCACGGCCAACTATTTCCAAAGATGAATCACTTGCCAAATACAACTTTCCACCATTATATTTTTCATACTTTGTGAACCAGTCTCTATCAGATGTCATGTGGAAAGATGCTTCATAATCAATTAGCCAGACATCATCTGATGCCTGCTTAGCCAAGGCTGCAATGAAAGCATTTGCATCACTCTAAGAAGAGTCATTGTCAATAAAATTATTCTTCTTCTTTTCCTCCTCTTTACAATCCTTTCAAACATGACCAAGTTTCCCACAATTCCAACACTTCACCTTGAACTTCTTGCCAGGAGACTTTGATCTCCCTTCTAATTTTGATTTGGACTTCTTATCCTTCTTCTTGCCTTTTTCTTTCGATCTTCCTCTAACAACAAGGGCCTCCTTCGCCATCTCAGAAGATTTTCTTCTCATCTCTTCTAATAACAAAGAAGCAACAAAATTTTCCATCTTAAAAGTGGTTGTCATACTCCCAATAGCCATCACCAAGTGATCCCAATAATTTTGCAAAGAACATAATAATAGCATACAATGATCTTCTTCATCAATCTTCACACCCATAGATGCTAATTGTGCAACCAACATGTTGAATGCATTCAAATGATCAGCAACAGACCCTCCCCACTGCATTCTCAAAGTGTACAACTTCTTCCTCAAGAATAATTTATTTACCAAGGACTTGCCTTGATAAATAGCTCCCAATCTTTTCCAAAAGGAAGATGCAATCTTTTCTTCATGAACATTTAGAAGAACAGAGTCTACCAAACAGAGCCTTATCAACCCCTTTGATTTTCTATCTACAAGGTCCCAATCCTCTTGCTTCTTGCTTGTAGGTTTAGTTCTAGACACAACAAGCCATAGATCATGATCAACCAAAAGATCTTCAGTTTTAAGTTTCCACAAATCAAAATTGTTGCCATTGAATTTCTCAATTTCAGTATTTCCTGACATGCTTGCCATCTTAACCTATAATTCAGATTACCAAACTTCTACAAGACTCCTATTGAATAGAATTGACACAAAAACACCCAACGTACCCTCAAGGATAGCACAACTGGTCAGGCTTTGATTCAACTTGTAAGGAAAGATAATGTGTGAAACTAACTCTCCTAATGTCAAAACCTTAGGGAAGAATGTAGAGGTGATTTTTAAATTTTCAATGACAATCCAATTTAGATACTCATGAAATAAATAATAGAAATAGAGAAATTAACATACATAAATGAACACCAGATTTATGTGGGAAAACCCTTAGGGGAGAAAAACCCACCACACCAAGAAAAGCCTCTTTGTATTACAATAATGGAAATTACATATAGAGATGAGAATTATCTTTCTTATGCCAATTTACAGTAGCAGATTCAATGATCAAGCTTGTATATAACATCCCATTTATAATCCACTCTCAATTGAATTCACACACACTGATCACACATAGAAAACATTCATCTGAAAAATAACATCATCTATGATTTCAAAGTATATCCATGTCATCCATAGTCTATTGATCTTCCTCACAAGAATGGCTGCAACAGTCTAACTACCAAAGGTTCCTATTATGCTTCTTTGATTCGTCAAAGACACACCATGTAGGACAATCTTCCAATTGGTCAAAAATGTTCAAACATTATTCACATGTCGGTGAGACACTAATCATGTCTCCTTGATGCCACAAGACCCGATTGTAGCTATCACCCAAAGTCATCACCATTGGCAAGATGTTATACTGAACACAAATCCATCTTGTGAAGATCTATCAGCAAGTGTTCTACTATCACCAAGAGTCTCATAGATATTTATGTCATACCGATGTTCATTATGCAAAGTTGTCAGCGAGACAAGCCATATCGCTGAGACTTTATACCAACAATCAACACGTGTAGCTCTATCAAAAAGACTACTGCTATTGGTGAGAGTTCATACTGATGTTCAAAAGTCACATTGACGTTAGCATTCCCATCGACGAGACTTACTCAATTGGCATGATCGGCAAGACCTTTCACTGATATCCTCAGCAGACCCATCACCCAGACAATCGCTAGTCGTTATGAGTCATAACTAGCCCTCAAGTCATACCAATATGAACATCCATCGGCAAGACTTAGGTTGTCGCTAATATTCACCCCAACTTCATCCTTCACCAGGAGTCATATCGACAATAGACTATACCATCGGTGAGACAATCATCTGCTCCCAATAGTTCTTACTGAGCCTTCATGTCACCCTAAGGACTTCGAGTATATAACCATCAGTGAGACATATCTTGTCAGGATGAGTTATACCGAATGTTCAAGCCTCTCCCCGACAACCACTAGGAACCAAACCATTGGCCAGAGATCTCCCTGAGTGGAGAGAGATAGAAAAATCACATTGACATAAATGTCACAATGATAGCTCCAGTTGGTAAGACAACAACAAGGTCTCGACAACCTGAGCATTCCACAAGGTTGCACAATTGCTAGTTGGCTAGACAGTAAGAATGTCACATCGACTTTGCTCTTTTAGAGGTTTCATGTCAGTAAGTTTGAGGCACATTTTCTAACATAAACAAATGTCTATAGTTTTTTTTTATTAAATATGTTCCCATTAAGTTTGAATAATTTCAAATTCAAATTTAGTCACATGTCTACAACACTTTTTGGCCACATCATCAAATGTCACATGTATTTAAATATGACTAATATTTAAATTACAGTATTCTCAACAAATTCCAAAACAAAATTTGGACACTTGGAAATCTCACACATTTTATTTTGTCATGCATTTGGTATGTTCCCCTTGGTCACAGAACATGCTCCATAATTCTTTCTAACCTCTTCCATCTCCACCATTCATCTCTCATGTTGAAATCTCGACCATTGGTTGCTAGCACATCACAAGATGCTTTGGAAATCCTATAGATACAACCTCATGCTACAACATTTTACATCAAATCTTTGAGAAAACTTATTATGCAGGAATAGCATGGTAGCATTTGGAGCATTTAGAGTTTGAGTTTAGAATATTTAGCATCTATCATTTGAGCATTGTAGTATCATGTTAATTTAGAATCATGTCTTAGTTTATAGTTACATTGTAGTTATCATCTTATCATTCATACAAAATTTGCATTATAGAATCTAACATCATTATCATAGTATAATCTCCATTTTACACATCAGCTTCATAATCTTAGCACCCTTATCATTTGTTGATAATTCACGTAGGAATTAGATTCTTTCATTTTGAATAACATCTTGTTTCTCAAGTTGCCATTCTAACAATCATAGTGCATAAACAAAACTATATAAGAGCCAAAATTATTTAATGAATCCTTGAGAATAGAGAACAATGGAACAGTTTTAGAGATTTTTTTTCTTGCAATTAGAGTAGTTTTATGATTTCAAATCTTTAATGTAATATGTCTCATTGAGTTTATTTGTTTATTATTGTCCCCCACAATTTCACACACACTTTGTGTATATACTTAAAAATGGTTACATCACAAAAGTCTAGTAATTAATTAAATATTTTTAATATTTAATTAAATCTCTAAATTCAATCTACGTATAAATAAATTTAAATGATTTATTTATATTGTTCATTCTTTCATTTCAATTAAATAAATAAGTTTATTTAATCACTTTTCCTATCTATTTCTTAATTAATTAAATAAGCATTACGATTTATTTATATTAATTATCACATAATCTTAGCTTGAATATTTTATTCAAATAAAGATTAAATACTTTTCTCTAAATTCTATTCACAATTAAATATTTCAAATATTTAATTAATTCTTCTAAAAGTCCATTCACAATTAAATATTTCAAATATTTAATTAATTCTTCTAAAGTACATTCATAATTAAATATTTCAAATATTTAATTAATTCTTCTAAAGTCCATTTACAATTAAATATTCTAAATATTTAATGTCCATTCACATAAAATATTCCAAAAATATTTTAAACCCATATAACACATAAAATTAAATAAATTTATTTATTTAATTTGGATTATCTTCAACAACCATGAAACAAACTTCAAAACAGAAAATTAATTTCTCTGTTTCTAAGCAAACTTGTTCCCGTGGGTTGAAGAAAAACCTCCATTCTTCTCTCCAACCTCCCAACATCTTCCATCTCCCTCTCAACCTCTCCATCTCTCAATATTCAAAATTACCATACAATCTCATAGCCATTGATCTTTTCCAGCTAGGCTCTTGCCTGTGAAAATCTATAAAAGGGACTGTCAGGTCTTTGAAAAGGGAGAAGCTTTTGTACAGGAAAACTATATTCAACCTTCCAACATCCATAGCATTCTAGAATCATAGGATAGTATAGCTTAGTATATTAGCATTCCATATCATGGCCTATCAATGTCATATCATAGTTTCAATAGCATTCATAATCCACAACCCTTGTGCATATCCGTATTCACTTCACCAACATATAGGATAGAGAAGTACTGTCCCTTTGCATACCCATTCTGTAGGTTACCATTTTGAGAAGCTTTTCTTATACAATCTGAGAGCAGCAGCTTCAACTGAATCACTGGAGATAGAGGACAATGGAATGACTCTAAAGAAGCTCTGTTTGTTTTCTCTGATTTCATTTTATTAGCTTTCTTTAGTTTAATGTTGCATTGGTGTGTTTTTATTATCTTATTTTGATACTAACTTTTCACACAGACACTTTTTTTTGCAAGTTTATGCTAAATTCTTTTTCAATATTTCCTATTTTATGCACATGTGTAAACCATCTATATTAACAATATATGTTGTATAGAATCCCTAGGTACACATATAATCTTAGCATCATCACAAGCTTATGAATCCTCAGTTGATAATTAAATAGAGTCTTTGTGAGGGTTTAGTGAACTGTTTAGCTAGGAATCTTCCTTCTGAATTGAGCTTCTATACATGAAATGCCAAGTTGACTAAATTGTAGAAAGGCCTTACATTTTTGGCACTTGTTGGTAGGGATGGTGCTACATTTAGGATTTTCCAATGTTATTTCAAGCTTCCATAGTTATTCCTTTATGTTTAGGAAGTAGGGTAATTAGATTCTAGTTCACCAAGAATCTATCACTAACAATGTGCAAGATTCATTAATTTAAAGAGTCACACCTATTGTATGTAGAGGTGATGAGATGCTTTAAGAAGATTTCTACCATCAACACCAAGCTTTGGAGGATATTGGTGATTATATTGAACAAAGTGAGGGTATTCTTGAAGAATAATCATCCCTAACACCAACATCCATGTTAAACACAGAGGATACTTCTCCCACACATATTATCACTATGGTTGATATAGCAGTGGAAGGCCCACCAGATCATACGTAACCTTTGAGTTCCCTGTTACCAACCAGGAGAGAGAAACTACCTAAAAGAATATACTTCCTTCAACATTACCTATCTCCTATGGTTTGGTCATGGAGGATGCAAACACATTCTTTTTTGAGTTTGGTGTTTTTGTAGAAGTTATGATTACACAACTGATGCACATAGGTTGCAACTATTTCTAACAACATTGAAGGATGTTTCTCTAAGATGGTTCTTACGTTTAGGAAGAGATGTTCCAAATTGGAATACTATGAAGAGTAAGCTCCTAAAAATGTATCAAGATTATTGTAGAGGAATTTATAGGAAAAGAGATGATATATTCAAAATGACACAAAAAGAAGATGAACTATTAGAGGAAAATGTAGAAAGATTCTAGTTCTACTTAAAGAAATCTCTACAAAATAGGTACTTAGATAAATCTTTGAAACTAGTGTTTTTAAGAAGAGTTAATGATGATTGCATGGATTCCCTTAACCTTATTGGGTTAGGAGATATATTACAACTACCTTTTAAAGAGATTTGCAAGGTTTGTAGGAACTATTCAAGGTCCTTTACTAAAAGGGCTTGAGCAAACAAGAATACTCCAACCAACAAGACATCTAATGGAGTCTCTAGAGTGGAACTGAGTAATATTTTTTTCCAACATGAAAGAATATATAATTATCTATTTGGCTACACAGTTGGATACTCTACATATAAAGAAAAAGAAAGAAGAGGTGGAGGAAAACCTTACAGAATATTTCCCACATTGTAGATAGAGAAATGATAACTACAAATGCAAAAGAGTGGCAAGTATATCTAATTACAAGCAAGGGAAACCATAATTTTAGGCACTAGAAGATGAAGATGGACAAGTTTTCTACACTGCTCAAAGGAAACCATGGAAGCCAAGACAAGGTATGCCTCAAGATCCTTTGAATTATAATATACCATTTCTAGTTAGTAATTCAAATTTCTCTACTTGGAACACTTAGTCCTGGGAAATTTAAAAAAAAATGGAAAAATCCTCAACCAAATAGGAACCAACAATAAAAACTAGGGGGCCATAACGAAATTTCAAGGAACTAACTACAATCCTTAATGGTCATCTCAATGAAACGAATGACAACCTCAATGAGAAAGAGGTCATTAGTGGTAAAACTAAAACTTGATTTACCAATAGCCATAGTAGCCCTTGTAGCCACAATAACAAGATATTATGACTAATACAAAACATGGATTACCACAACCAACTAAAGTAGCTAAGTTGTGAGCATATCCTACACCTAACACAGATAAAAAGAATTTTCAACAAGCCTATACTAATGAGACTATTTAATACCTTAGTTATGGGGTTGAGGTTAGTTATGTCCACCTCAAATGAGGGAAAAAATTGGTTGGGCCTTCATCCCCTCAAGTCACCAAGTTGGGTAATGAGGAACCCTGAGTAAAGACCTTGGACAACCAACCCAAGGAGATTGAATCAAATCAAGTTAACCCAACAAATACAAGTCCAAATCCTCCATTCCTTGAAAAATTAGTTGTACAAAGGAATAAAAAACAATCTAAAACTAATTTTTTAGGTCATCTTAAAGATGTTTCCATTAAAATAGACCTCATTGAACCAATCAAGGAGGTACCTGTTTGTATAGGAGCGAATTATCACCCCTTATGCAAATTCTGCTTTTACACTTCCTCACCTTAGAAAACCAAATCAGAAGGAAAAATTCCATATCAATGGGCTACCTTTGTTCCACTTGGCATTTGTCTTTTGCGTTAGGAGAAGAATAATTGTCAGGGACGTCCTCACGACATGTAGATGTTCATGCGGTGCACTTACATCCCTAACATATTCTTGTGTCTAAAGTTGGAAGAGGTGATACACTTCCTATTGGGAATGATTTGTGATGTCCCTCTTCGACCAACTAACCCAAAAAATACCTTATTCTTGCTCATTATTCCTTCAAATTCATTCATTCTCATTCCATTTTCACCCTCTTGCACTCTCTAAGCATTCTAGCAATCACTTGCATTCTCAAGCACTCCATTACAACAACAACACTCCACCAATTCCATAGAGCAAGTGTGGAACAAGCCATTGCAGTAGGGGCTTGAGGTTTTGCAACACCTCCCTTCATCACATTCGAGACTCTGGTGATTGTTCAATCTCTTTTTATCCATCATTGGCTAGTGAGCTCTTGGTGGAGGTGGTAAGATTTCCACTCCTATCCTTTACAATTTGGTTAAGTAGCACTTTACTGTTTTGCATTGTTTATTGTGTTCTCTACTTTTTTTCTCCTTTATCATATATTTCTCTATTGTTTCTATCTTCGTTGTCCATGGAGGTGGAAACACCAAAATAGGGGTCTGACTAAGGCAGACCCCTATACAACCCCAACAAATTTCCCCTCTTTCCTATATGTAGGTGGATGTGCATTTGAAGCTAGCTGGTGAATAGGCTCTTTTGTGAGATCATCTTTGTCAACATAGCTTTAATATATTTTCTTTATCATACTTTTTTATATATCTCTTACTTCATAGTTTTGTTTTGTTCTCTTATAAACCACTAGTTAGGCCATCAACCTATTTTCTGGTGGTTCTTACTATATTTTTGGTCCTTTGGTCATATGGATTCCAGTGTGCTTGAGAGACACCACTGCATCATGTTGTCATCCCAGAACTACGCTTCCTTCCTCAGGTAGAGAGCTACCCTAGGTACAGTGGTGAACTCAAAAACTAGCTTGCCTAGCCCCATTTTGGATTTTAGGTCTCCAAAGTTATTATAGGACTTATAGTCATCATCATTCTCACTCCTTATTCCAAAACATCCCTTTAGAGTGAGGTAAGTTAGGGCATCCTTCCACTCTTGTCTCTCCATGACTTGGGGCCTTGAACAGGGTTGGTCCCCATCTCTTACATTTTTGGTGAACCCGACATGAACCATTTAGGTTCCATTTTTCAATACTAAAAGAACCTTGAACCTTGTATTCTAGGAGTGTTGTAGGTGTGAGCCTTGTATGGCTCCTCACCACACAACCCAACCTGTGACCCCTAGTAGGCATATTTGGAAGGTTCTGAAAGTGTTGTACAATGAAACCTTAGTTGGTTTGGGGGGCCTATGAAAGTGTCATTTATTGCATGTGATGGCCTCCTTCCTGCATCAACCTATCCTCTCTGCATAGCCTATGAGCAGTGGTACTGGTGTAACCTTAACTTCACAGAAACTACTGAGGGGTTTTAATAGGGAACCATCTCCTCTACATCCCCATGCAAACCAACAAAAAAATTGTAGCAGGAGTTCTCATTGATCCAATGTCTCAAGTAAACATTATAATTGAGATCATGTTAATCAAATTTTTGTATAAAGATGGGTATGATGCACCTATGAGCACTATCCATATGCATGATGGAATTTTTGTACCTCATTTGGTTTGTACCAAAATCTATGAAGCTTCTTTTCAACATAATCTATAGATCTGAACTCTTCAGAGTGAAGCTCGGTATCCCTTGGTTAGTAGCTATTAATCCAATGCCATCGGTCGTGCATACATGTTTAAAATTTATCCATGAGGATTTTGTTCACGTGATCCATAACGTCAGTTATAAACCACTCAATGCTCATGGTAGTTACTTGTTGGATTGCTCTTGGCTTGCACTTGTTAGTCCTCTTCCACTTGGGAAGGACCTGTTGTACCAAACTTATGAAAATTACAAGAGAGGGTGCTTGATGTTGAGAGTGAGATACCCTATGTCACCTTATGTTGTTTGACACAGGGCTTGTTTAAAAGCTAATAGTGATTCCACCAAGGCACACAACAAGGATGAAGAGAAGTAGTCTTGAGATCCTCCTTCTTCCTCTTTTTCTATTCAGCTTGATGTTTCCTGTCACCCTGCTATGGCACCATTAGATTCTATTCCACATTTACGAGAGAATCCTATGGTTATTTCTAGGAAAAAGGCCAAGCATCCTGCATTTGAGTTTCATGTTTTTCCCATGAAGCCTAGGCCCATTCGTTATAGCAGGAAGAAAGGCTCTCATGGGGAATCATCTATATCTTGGACTCCATGGCCTCTTGCCGCTTCTACTCCCAAAGCAGTAAATGGGAAGAGGTCCATTGTCAAGGAACTTGAGTTGACTCCCCCTATTGCTTTCCAACCTTCTCTTCCTACTCTCATTTAGGATTTTGTTCCTCCACTAGAATTGGTTGTAGTCCACACTCCCATGGCTGAGGAGCCCTCTATTCCTTCATAGCCTCTGACCTCTAGTTCAAAGTGTCATATAAACTACTCTGCACGCAAGCAAAAACATTAGAGAAAGGCTCTCATAGCTAAGCTGACTGCCTTACAAAGGAAGGAAGAGGAGACAACTTCCCCTATATCAGGGACTCCTATCACGTTCTCCTCTCTCCTCCCCTCTACTTCAGTCCAATCTAATTTAGTCTTGCTTCTATATTTTGTTGTGAGTACAAATGCACCTAGCCCCAAAAAGGTATAGGTTTTCATTGCTCCTTCAGTAGAGGCACCCTTGTTGATGTCCCTTAGGGATGTCCCTCATTTCCCTAAACCTGTAGATATGCCAAAAACTTCAGTGGTATCTATTGTGGTTTTCTCCTCCTCATCTTCCTCTTCACCTCTTGCTTTGTCTATGGAGAGTTCACATCCCCTAGCAAAGAAGAAGGTTTATGGTAGTCCTTCCAACAATGAAGGACATAAAAGGATCCCACCTTCTCTAGAAGGTGATCTTGTGCTAACTTGTTCTATCTTAGTGACAGAACCCATCCCAACTTCCCCTGAGTTCGTCACCACTCTCGAATCGTTTGGCGAGCCTAGTAGTGAATCTTGGGTGCAACCTTCTCCATCTATTGAAGTAAAACATTGCACTATGTTAGAGTGCATTTTTAACTATTTCAATGAAGTTTTGGCCTTGTCAGTGATCTTTGAAAAATCACTGGCCTTAGCTCCATAAGAGCTTGGTGGAGAGGACCTTCTAAGGCCCTCTTCCTTAACCTTTGTTGCAAGAGGGTTGAAAGTCACTCCTCTTAATATCCCACCACCGTGGGCTCATCCTCCTTCCCCATATGATGATCTAGAGTGGGAAGCAGATGACCTCTTGATCAATCAATGTTAAGGGAGGCCTCTTCTTTATCTTTAGAATAAATATGTGTTTATGTTGTGATGTGTTGCCCCATGATAATGCTATGTGTTCCTAGATTACCCTTGTCACCCTTGTTGGTGCTTGGATATAGAAGTATTTTTTGTGTTGTAAACCTTCTTCTATTTGTATCATCATTCTTCCATGTTTATGATTGATTTTTGATAAATTGGGGATGATGCAAAGGGTTGCCCAGGCATTTAGGCTTCCCTTTTATGTTGATCCAATTTTTATTTTTACTTTGTCTTCTCATGCATTCTTCACATGATCTTATATAATAAGGGGTTGATGGTAGTTCATTTCATATACTATTATTATACTTATATATATATGTATATATATATATTTATTTATATATATATATATGAATAGTTCTGACCCCAAAATATTAGATCACCCTTGTGCCTTTGTTTGTAATTTTTCTTTTATATTTCTCTCTTTTTTTCTTGAGTTGTCACTTTCACGTGTGACAACACCATTTCTATAAAATTTCAATTTTCAAAAAATGCATTTGTTGCCAACAAATCTTTTCTCGAGAATCCTAGAAAACTATTTCAATTATCGTATTCTTGACTTGAAACCCTAACAGAATGTGTTTTCTTCATCATCGGTTGACAAAGAGAGAACTTGAGAACCTCCCCTTGCAAGGGGGAATTTTCTTCCTTTTGAATTCCTTGACGAAGTGAACATCTTTCAAAAGGATTTCTTAATTATGAATTGATTCAAAAAAGAAAAGTCTCTTTTGTACTTTCAAACATCACATCCCTTGAGTGGACCCCTTCTTCACATCGGGTTCCCGAGGGAGCCCTTTGAATTTTTTCCAACTTGTTGATGGTTTACGTGACTATCTGCTTACTTTCATCTGTGGCTTCTTTCAGACATGTTCTACCTTTGGGTAAAAATATCACTTTATAGGTGCGCCTATAAAGCTACTTTACAACTGTATGGAGTCCCCAATCTTGGGTTTCCTCCATGTGAGAGATCTTGGGAGATAGATCCCTACATGTCTATAGGCCTATAGGGAACTTCCTTTGAGCTTCCTCCAGGCGAGAGATCTTGGGAGTCACTCCCTTAAAGGTCTATGAGTCTATAGGTTGCTTCTTTGCGTTTCCTTCATTCAAGAGATCATGGAGGACACCTTCCTTGTAGGTCTACAAGCCTGTAAGGAAATTTTTCTTGGGGTTTCCTTCATGTGAGAGACCTTGGGGGATACCTCCTTGGAGGTTTGTGGGTCTATAAGGAACTTTTCTGGGTTTCCTTCATGTGAGAGATCTTGGAGGATACCTCCCTTGCAGGTCTATGGGCCTGTGAGGCACTTACTTCTCACGTCTTCATGTGAGAGATCTCAGGGGTTTTCTTCTTGTAGGTCTACAGGCCTGTAAGATGCTTTCATTCTTCATCTTCATAGTTTTACAAGGCTATGAAGTCTTTTACCTACCCTGGGCTTTCGAGCTCGCCATATTGTAGTCTGCTTCTTCAATAGTTCAGGTATAAATTTCTAACCCTATTCACTCCTTGACCTACTTTAGTGAAGCACTCATCAATATTCATGATTGCTAAAGTGGGAGCAAAATGTATAGGAGTGAATTTACACGCCTTACAAAAATTCCCCTTTTACACTTCCTCACCATAGAAAACCAAATCTAAAGGAAAAGTTCCACATCAGTGGGTTACCTTCATTCCACTTGGAATGGATCTTTTACATCAGTAGAAGAATAACTATTGGGGATATAAGTGCGTTGTCTAGACGTCCACATGGTGCATAGAATTCCACATAGTGCACAAACATTTGTGCAACATGCTTACATCCCTAACAGATTCCTACGTCCAAAGTTGGTAGAGGCGTTACACTTCCTATTGGGAACGATTTGTAATGTCCCTCTTTGATCAATAGACCCAAAAAATGCCTTATTATTGCTCATTCTTCCTTCAAATTAATTCATTATCATTCCATTTTCACCCTCCTATACTCTCCAAGCATTTTTGCAATCACTTCTTGCATTCTCAAGCACTCTCAATAGTACTCCAACACTCCATTGTAGCAACAACACTCCAAATCCATAGAGAAAGTGTGGAACAATCCATTGTAGTAGGGGATTGAGGTTTTGGAACACCTCCCTTCATCACAGTTGAGGTTGTGGTGATTATTCAAGCTCTCTTTCTCCATCATTGGTTAGTGAGCTCTTGGTGGAGGTGGTAACGCTTTCACTCCTCACCTTTACGATTTGGTTGAGTAGCCCTTTATTGTTTTTTAGTGTTTATCATGTTCTCTAATTTATTTCTCCTTTATCATATATTTCTCTTTCATTGCTATCTTGGCTATCCGTGGAGGTGGAAACACCCAAATGGGGGTCTAATTGAGGTAGACCCCTATACAGCCCCAACAAATTTCCCTTCTTTCTTGTGTGTAGGTGGATGTGCATTTGAAGCTAGCTAGTGAACAAGTTCTTTTGTGAGATCATCTTTGTCACCTTAGCTTTAATATATTTATTTTATCATATTCATTTATATCTCTCTTACTTCATAGTCCCATTTTGTTCTCCTATAAACCACTAGCTAGGTTGTCAGCTTGTTTTCTAGCTATTCTTACTATATTTTGGTCCTCTAGTTGTACAGAAACTGACATACCTAAGAGATTCCAGTTTGCCACACTGTCATCCAAAAATCATGCTTCCATCCCTTGGCAAAGAGCTCCCCAAGGTATAGTGTTGAACCTGAAAACCAACTTGCCTAGCCCCATTCTAGATTTTGGGTCTATAGAGTGATTGAAGGACCTTATAGTCCTAATCATTCTTGACCCTTATTCTAAAACATCCCTTTAGAGTGAGGTAAGTTAGGGAAACCTTATGCTCTTTTTTCTCTGTAACTTGGGGCCTTGAACGTGGTTGGTCCCCCTCTCTTACACTATTTACACTAAAACAATGAGAGAACTATGCCTAAAGAAACCATGTAGAAAATGAAAATACCCTCAAACTGTACATGTCTTAGGAAAAATTGTAGACATTGTGTTGGGAAACATAACTTTCCCTATCATGTAGATCTAGGAGTTCCTATAATAGATGTCAAGATTAATGACACTCTCATAAAGAACACCTTGATTGACTTGGTAGCAGCTATTAATGTAATTACTAAAGAGACAATGCAACTACTATAGTTAATAGTTAAACCTAAGGGTATAATTGAAGACTTGGTGATAACACTAGATTGGTGGGAGTACCTTATAGATTTCATGGTATTACAACCTAAAGATAATCTTGTAGGTTATACCTTCATCTTAGGAAGACCATGGTTAGTAATAATAGATGCATTTATAGGTTGTAAGTCTTGGAATATGATTATCTCTAATGGGAATGTGACAAAGAAATTAGTGCTTTATCCAGTAGCCCAACCACATGCATACCTATAACAAACCATTTATGTTGGTGTAAATAAAGTCTTGTACCTAATTAATTCATTACTAGGGGAATTTTTTACATGTTAAGTTTACTTAATTCCTAGGAAGGAATCTTTCTAGAAGGTGTTAGTTGTCATTAGTTGTTGTCTTATCTTTTGCCTTGTAACACATGTGAACCTAGGTAATTTTGATTAGCTATCTCATTATTAAGACACTTGACATAATTGTATGACATCTTGTATCTCACCTTGGCTATTTAACCAATGGGTTTCTACTACACTTTTCATGTCAATTGAATCATATTTTCATATGCATGTTCTCTCTCTTGTGCTTTCCATTTGGCCTCAATATCTTAGCAGCCATAGCCAATTCTAACATGGTATTAGAGTCAGTTGGGTGTAATTGGATAGTCCTTTTTGAAGAGAGATAGTAAATCTTGAATAGTTGAGTATGCTCTTGTCTTTCATCACATGATGATATAGAGAATCATAAAAACTTGATAGAAATATCATATTTAGGGAGTTCCATTTTTGGCTATTTATTGTAGGTTCAAATTGGAGCTTGCTAGTGCAAATATAAGCTCACCATTATGTCTAGAAGGTTTGAGGAAGTTGATTTTTTCTTTTGTTTTGTCCAAATTGGACTTATGAGGCCAAATCTATGAGGGTTTGAAGTTGAAGAGTGGTTGGAAGATCCAAAAGGTAGCAACATGTTTGGAGCATTTTGGGTCAAATATGACCTTGCCATCCCATCCAAAATAGCCAAAAAACCTAAGATTGACTCACAATTCATCCAAATTGAAGCAGTTTTCCGTTGAGGAAATTTTTTTTCCCAAGGAGCCATATGCCCCCCCCTAGCTCACCATCATTACTTACTCGATACAATTTTTCAAAAAAAAAATTATTTAATTCCATCATAATTTTTTTTATATTTTTTTTTTAAATTATAAAATACTAATCCAATTGTATTGTAAAATTCATTTTTCAACAATAAAAATATATAAAAAAGGGGGAAAAATTAGTTTTATATTGACTATACATACATTTGTAGGTACCCATAGCTTCTGCAGAGTAGCAAGTCGTTGTAAGTGTGCCACATGGTGCATATTTACTCACTAGTGGAGAGTCCTCGGCCCAACTCATTCGGCTTATTCTGTGGGTTCCATTTCAAAAATTCCAACCCTCTTTTAATATTGATGATGACCATTTTTAAAGACCAGTGGCAAAGGTATCTATAGAGAATATTCATTTGAAGATTTTGTCAACTAGGTTGACTTACAATGGGTAATGGGACGTCATTTTTAAGCTCATAAACAAGAGAATATTCTATAGTAGGGGTGAATATTATTTTGATAGGCATATAGCCATCAAATTTAAGCACTCAATTTGCTGATGTCAGTAACACATCATCTCTCTTAAAAAAATTTTACCCCCTCACCAATGGAGTTTTTGAATTTGTAGTTCAACTTTGAAGCTTCATAACTTGCTCATTTTGACTTCTCTTTATGATTTTTTTTTATTTGGGCTAATTTTTCATGCTCTTCACAGTGGTGCAATAAGATTCTAGTTTTGGTGTCTTATTTTTCCAGAAATTGTAGATTCTCACATGTCTTGTTGCTTCATCCTCATTTTTGGAATTTTAGGAGCTCATATCTTGCTCCTATGATAACATTTTTGGGTGAGTTTTTAGTAAAGTTCATATTTTTGCATGTAATTTCTAGTGATGTAATCAATTTGATATCACCTATTGTAAAAAATTTTCTTTGAGTCTATGGCCTATTTTTGGCATTTGCATGCACCAAAATCGAAATCCACTTCGGTATTTTGGCAAGTGTCATTTGTAAACACACTAAATATAAAGCACTAAATCAGACATTACTTGGGGGGTTTCTTTATTGAGTAATTTGGGGGGGTAATCTTGCAGTGGTTGATTGAATTCTTTTTCTTGGTTTGTGTTCTTGCAAATGGGGAAATCTCAAATTGAACTCCTAACTCCACATAATTATGCTACATCGAGAAATTAGTATGGAACTATCTCATGGGAATAGGTCTAATACACTATCTAAAGGAAACCATTTCTCAACCTATTGATGCTAAGGAATTAGGAAGATGGGAGATTGATCATGAGAAAAAACTTGGATGCATATGTTCATTAGTCTCATTTGATTTACATTTTCATGTTGGATAATGTAAAACACCTAAAGAGGCTTGGGAGGCTTTTGAAAAAGTGTATGGTAAAATAGAATATATTAGGGGATGTTAGATTGATAATTATTTGATGAATCTTGACCCTAATTTTTTTTACCACATCCAAGACTCCATCTCCAAAATCAAGCAATTAAGAACATAGTTGAAGGAATGCAACATTGATAAAGAGGATTTACAATTGATTCTAAATGTGTTATCCAAGTTTGGTCTTGAGTATTTAGTGTTTGTTTCTAGCTTTCATACTCATAAAATTTCTATGGGAGCATCATATGCTGATCCTAAGTTTGATGAGTTTGCAAATATCCTTATCCAAAAGGAAGCTAAGTTAATGAAAATGGGTCTAATCAAGTCTTCCAAGTCACAAGATTTGTTGGAAAGTGAGTCTAAGGTACAAAAAGAATGAAGGAATTTTGATAAAAAAAAAGAGGAAAAAGAACAAGCCACACAAAGAATCAAAATTCTCTCCCTCTAAAGGAGAATCATTTAAGAAGGAGAGGCCCACTTGTGCATATTTCAAGAAGGATGGAGAAAAATAACATTATTGTTATAAGAAGGATATTGATGAGTTGAAAAATATTTTCAAAAGGAAACAGATTAATTTTCTTTCTAGAATGTCTAAATCACCTATAATTCTTCTTTAAAATAGTCTAAAAAGGACAAAGGTAAAGCTTCTTCATCTTAATATAAAAGACATTCTCTTTGTGCTCTTTTAGGTCATGGATCAAGGAGATGGTTTCTAGATTCACAAGAATCTCATCATATGGAATCTTCATTGTCTATATTCTATTTTTTTCAACCTTGTAATATGTCTCCTATTTTGATGGGAAACAATATATACATGAGTGTAATTGGTAAGGGATATGTTAGTTTTTGGGACAACACTTTTCAAGATATTTTTTGTGTTCCTCATTTGATGAACAATATTCTTTCCATATATTATATTACACATGGTGGAGATGGTAGGAGTGTGGAGTTCACTCCTTATTTAGTCATCATTCAAGACTTGGAAATTCAAGAGATTATTTCTACTAGGGTGATTGATCATTCATCTTGGTTGTATACTTTTTTAGATTTTCCTTCTAATGGTGAGATTGTTCCTTTAGCCATTGATCACACTTCTAGTGTGAACAATGATTCAGAGGAGAAATTCGGCTTCTTGAACTTAGGGTACTCACATCAGATCATGTTCTTGAGTTATGAATTCCATCTCTTGCATCTACTATTGTACCTAGGGATGCTTTTGATTCCATAGTTCTGGTTCCTTGTGATTCAATGCAACAAGACATACATAGTCTTTCAAATTTGGTTACTTGTGAGGGCTTCTTGATATCTATTTTAGACTTGTTTATGGAGTATCATAGTGCAGATTTGGGGGACATAATTAATGACATACATCTTCTCTTTTATCGAGAAGATCCTTCTTTAGTTGTTGTGAGGGAACACCTTTTCCCTCTTGTTCAATCTCTACATGATCATTCTTTGTAGTTTTCAACATGAGTGTGGATAATTTTGGAAAACATTTGGAAGAGGCTTATTTTTCTTCAAAGGGGATATCCTTATCTTTGGATCATGTTCTACATTCATCTCTACTAGATTCTGGATTCAAATCTTCAACAGTGTGGCCTAGAATGCATGTTTTGAGTGTGTTAGCTTTTGGCATCAACATGGAGACACTTGAGAATTCTTCAAAGAAAATCTCATTCCATTCATCTTCCTAATATCCTGCATACATTCAAGGTTTAATTTCTTCCTAAAGTGAGGAATGTTGTTTGATGAGATTGGATCATCTTCAACATTCAATTTCAAACTTCTACCATCAGTACAGGAGACTCAACATTGAGGGGTGCTTCCTTGTCCTTCTTCTTCTTCTCTCTTATGGGGGAGTATTTTTCCTCACATGGGGTTTCGGCCTTCTCATTCTTCATTGAGAGAATTTATTTTTTGTGTTGTATTTTATCTCTATTTTGGGGAGAAGTTTTGTCCCATTGGGTTTTCTCCTTTTCTTCGTTTGTGAGAGATTTCATTTACATATGTACATGGGTACCTAACATGGCCTAGTAGCTAGGACACATCATTACATCTTTGTGTGATTTACATAATAATTCACTACTCCCTAAGTTGCACTTAAGGGGGGTTGTTGGTGTAAATAAGTCTTGTACTTAGTCAATTCATTACTAGGGAACTTATTTACATATTAAATTAAGTTTACTTAGGTCCTAGGAAGGAATATTTGTAGGTGTTAGTTTTCATTATTTGACTTGTAACATGTGTGAACCTAGGTAAGTTTTATTATTTGTCTCATGTCATATGATTAAGACACTTGTCATAATCCTATGAAATCTTGTTTCTCACCTTAGCTATATAACCAAGGGTGTTCTACTACATTTTTCATGTCAATTGAATCTTATTTGCATATGCATATTCTCTCTCCTACGCTTTCCATTTGGCCTCAAGATCTTGGAAGCCATAGCCAATTATAACAATTTAGCCTACCCTAGATGACAAAGATTAGTATTCCTTGAAAACCTTAAATACTATTGAATGCAATCCTTTGTTAGAAGACCAAGATGAAGATGATTTAATAGTAAATATTATGTAGAACAATTATGGTAGGGACCTACAACATCAATACTCTCTAACATGCATACAAGATCCCCTAAAAAATGTCATCCCTACCAATTCACCTTAGTTAGTATCTCAATTTTTTCATACTTTTCTACCATAAAAATGGTTCACAATTATAGAAGAAATTGACCTTTTATCAGTCCAAACATCATCCACAACCTTAGACATAATGTCATGTAAACCATTGAATGTTAGTAGTCAATTAATTGAGACACAACAGACTTCACTAATGAATGTGTTGTGAGCACATGCAACAACCATTGTATGGGATTATCCTAACATGAATGGGATAGAACCCAACTTGTGCATGCATAGCGATGAGACCATAAATTTTCTCATATTCTATCAAAGAAAATCATCTATTTCTTCCTAATGCATTAGTGTTAAAGTGGATTTGAGTAATCATTGAAAGTTCTCTAGTTTTTTTTATAGTAGAATATAAAGTAAATGCTTTATTTATTTTTGGTAAGCTATATGATCCAAATTGTTTCTAATATCACTTCATAATTTTGTGTAAGATTCTATAATGTAGGTGAATACACTATTGAATAATTCATGACAATAAAGAGATTCATAGACACTTGCAACAAAGAGCTCTAGACACTTGAAGTAGTTTACTCCTAATAGCTTTAGAAGGCTTTGAAGAAATAATGAGAAGATAGAGAAGAATCCCATCACACTCCTACATTCATGCAAAATCATGGAGCGTTAGTCAATCCTAAATAAATGGGATGATTATTTGTTTCATGTTGAGTTTTAAGATCTCTCACAATTATTAAATTTCATGCTTCCTTCTTCCAATCATAGATAACTCAAGTTACCACATCACTCAAATGTTGTTGCATGATTATAGAATGTTATTCATGATAATTATCAATTATTTTTTCGACTGAACTAAAGAATAATTCCTTCATTCACATTCAACACTTGAATAGTCCCTAAAAATTAGGTGCCCAAATATTGTCAAAGATGCATACTCGGTAAAATAGTGACATCTCATTCATTTCTCAACAAAATTCAAAAATTAAAAATGAATTGGAAAGTAGATTGGAAGGGGAAAAAACCCTTTTGATCATTTGGCATGATTTTCTCTAGGGAAGAATCAATACATGACAAAAAATGATTGAGACAAAGGTGGCATCATGGAGGACAACAACTTCATTTTTTTTGAGTTTTGTAAATGATCCCCCAGAAATAGGACCTTGGATCCAAATTATTAGTGGATTGGCTGGATAGATATAGAATATGAATTCTATAAATACAATGTAATCATTTGATAAAGGGGGTGGATTATAAAGGCTTGTTTTAGCCTAAGGAAATAGGATAGTTTTATGTTCATTTCTAGCAATGTATTTCCAACATTCTAAGAGTAAATTTGAATTCAAGTAAGGTTTTCATTTCCAACAATTGTGAAGTAGTTTATCCTTTTCAATTCGTGTAAGTGTCCCTTATATTGGTTCCCTTTCATGCAACTTTCCTTTCATGCAAATACGATTTATTTTTGCAAGTAGAATAGACTTCCAAGAAAGTTTTCTACTTTCTCTCTTGAAAACAACCATGGATACCACCTTCAATTGATAAATTACATGATGAGGATTATAATGATGCCATCATTTTTGGAACTGTTTCCAAGGATAGGTATCATTAGGGAAGGGAGAAAATTAATTTCACATCCTTTTAGATTTAGAAGCTCCTCAAGAAAGATTCATTTCTCAAACCACCCCCCCTCGCCCCCCAAAAAAAAATACCAACTCTAAAGAGAAACCCCCCTATCTATTTCAAAATATCCTTAGTTGGAGGTGTTGGTTCTCAGTTCTGATCATATGGTTTGTCCTTGATGACAAAATCCCTTTTAGTTGATTCTACTCGTTGACAGTTTCAGTTTGGTTTCTCATGCTTTATCTTGGTACAGTTTTGTCTATATGGTTTACTTGTCTTGACATTCAGTGGACCATCTACATTCAGAGTTTTAATGTCTTATGGTACTGATCAGTTTGAGCTTCGTGCAATCTTTGGTTATCTTATTTATACATTGTTTTAGTGATAGAAAAAGAACATATCAGCGTGAGAATGCTAGGGTATCCCCGATCCTTTTTTTTGATAAACATCTGTGTTGCCTATCGGCAAGACGTTTCTGATGTCATAATGATTTGTTTTTAAATACAGGTAGCTTTCAGCATGACATTCACGTGGTCTTAGCGATAGTGGAAAGGTCTATCGACATGAGTTTTGTTCACCACTGAGAGGTCTTACCGAATTAGTCGGGTCTCATCGACTAATACATGAGGTGGTTCATCAACATAAGAAATCCCTATCAGCATGTTGTTTCATTGAGCACTTTGTGTCTTGGCGACCGAAACAAGAAAGATCATATCGGCATAAGTTATACCATCTGAATGATGTCTTAGCGAACTCATCATGTCTCCCCGACCAACAACAAAGGGTGCTTATTGGCAGGAGTGTTGTATTCAGTATGTGGTCACACCAAGGACATATTGTCTCACCAACCGTGCACCGAAAGGTCTTATCGGCAAAGGTTGTGGCTTCAATGAAATGTCTTAGCAACTTCGTAGTGTCTCACTAACTTTATGAAAAGGGTTATTTCACTGAGACTCTTGTAGCATCAGAGTAATGTCATAGCAAACCCGCCAAGTATTGGCGACTAAGTCTTGAGGGGCTTTCAGTGAGAGGTTGGTATTGTCTCAGTGACTCTTAGTGAATAAAGTTTTTCGGTATGACATAATGTGCTCTCTGAGAGGTCTCCTCAAAATTAATATGTCTTGGTGAAGCATAAAAAAAAGGAACATTTTGGTATGACTCATGTGGTCAAAGAAAGGTCTTGGCGAGTTTGATTTGTTACACTAGCTGTCAACATAAAGGGACTATGTTAGTATAGAATTTGACTTATCTCAGCGACTCAAGATGAATGATGAACTTCAGTGAAACAAAATCTAATCTATGAGAGAACCATTATGTTACAGCAACTCATAATGGATAAAACCTTTCGATGAAACATAATGAAATCTACAGAATGTCACAACGACAAACAGAGGGATGACTAATGGCAATAAAGTTGGCTTCGGCATAGGTATTGATTTGTCTCGGTGAACATGAATGATCATGTGGTCTTTTGGTGACAATTAATGTGGTCTGCGAGAGGTCTTCCTAACTTCACTGGGTCATGGCTAAAGCAAAATAAGGAAAAGGAAATTCATCTCGCATAAGGTCATAGCGAATCACAAAGAACATGTGGTGATTGTTGTCTTAGTGAACGTTTAACAAACTCTATCTATGTGGTCGACATGTGTTTTTCTAGGTATAGTTGCATGCCAACATCCTTGGTTGGCATCGAATCTCTGGAAAAATATTCTCTGAGGATTTAGAGGTTATGATTTTCTGTTAGTGGGTAGTCGTGGTTTTGATGAATCAGTTACAATTTGAAATCTCCTATTTCAGTGCAGAAATTGAAGCCCTCTGGATAAGCATTACTCTTGATTTTTACCATCATATACAAACTGTCATGATTCAGCTTCATATTCTAAAGTTAGCAAGTGAGTTTCAATTTTTTTTGTGCAAAATGCGTTCTCTAAAGATTTTTCAAAATAACAGACATACTTGAAATGTATATAAAAACCAATGTTGAAAAAAGTGTAGGAGTTGTTGGCCATTAATTCTGAGAGATAGTTATTTTGGCCGTATTAAGAGATGTATTGAAAACTCTATAATACAAGAGTTGGATTCTTAGTGTATTAGGTAGATAATAATGTTGATTTTCTTGAGCTTACTAGAAAATAGAGAGATCCTTTGATATTATTATTGTTTTGAAAATAATTTGAGGGGTTGGTGCTCCTTGAAATTGGTGTTTCAAAATGAGGGGTTGGTGCTCCTTGAGTTGGTGCTCATAATTTAGCCTATAAGGCATTGTGAATAGTTGATTAAAAAGATTAAGCTAGTATGGCAATTTAGGAGTGGTTTTCTACCCTAGGAGGGTTTTCCACTCGGCAAATCCTTTGTCTTTTGGTCTCTTTGTTGTGATGTCATATTGTTTCTTGATTGTGATCATTTTTATCAGGCTGAACATTTTTGAATGATAGTTCCTTCATATATGCAAATATTTAGTTCAAATATCTTGCATAGGTCATTGTTGAAGAGTCTATTTCAAAAAAAGCTTAAAAGTTCTCATTTTTTTCATTGCTCAAGAATAGTTATAATGTGCTAAAGGTGTTTGTTGTCTCAATACCTTTCTTGTTTTTAAAGTTGCATTGAAATCAATTGTTTAAGAAGTGAGTTAATAATGTTGATCATCATTTGCAAAGTCTCATGAGTTGCACCTGCACTATCATCATGCCTTGATTGTTAATCAATGTCATCCATAACTGTTTGGAAAATGCAAGATATCTCACTCAAATCATAGTTCATAAGTTGTCTAATAGACTAAGTTAATGTTGTCACATCTTTGTGCTTTCAAAAGTGATTACTCTACTTTGTTGTTGAAAGAAAAGGAAATTAAAATTAAAATTCTTGGTCGTAGTTTGAAAAAGTTTAGACACTGATTCGCCCCCCCTCTCAGTGGCTGTCAATAACTCCAACAATTGGTATCAGATCTTAGGGTTCTCTGATAGGTCTAAACCACCTAGGATTGTTCCTGGTTTCTTGGAGTAGTTTGGTTAATATGGGAATGAACAGAAGGAATAAGGGAAAAATATATTGTCAGCAAAATGCTATTCATCATGTTTAACCTGAATCTAGTATAAGGAACAACGAGGAAGAGTTCATAAGTAGTAGATTTGAAATGGTAGAGTTTCCTAGATCTGGTACTCCTTAGTTCGAAGGAACAAACTTTATTATATGGAAACATAGGATGGAAACATACTTACTTTCTTTAGGATCCGAAGTGTGGGGAGTAGTAGAAAAGGGATGTACTACATTTGCAAACATCTCCTTCCACTCTTGAGGAGAAGAAAGCACTTGAATTCAATACTAGAGCTATAAATGCTATTTTTAATAACTTGCCAAATAAACTCATTACAAAAGTCATTCATTATAGTAGTGCTAAGAAAGTTTGGGACAAGTTGATTGAAATGATTCAGAATAGTGAGTTACAAGAGGATATTGAAATAAGTTGTGAAACATCTGAGAGTGAAGAAGCTGTAAACCTTCATAGTTTTGAAAAGAAGTCCAAGGAGATCATTAATGAATATTTAAATGATCAAGAAACTTGTGTAGAAGTAGATCAATCTTTGGGTGAAGTTAACTCTGAATAGGAATATAATGAACTAGAAAGTGAGGTTGATTTGGAAGGTGAACTCCTATGTGCCTTAGATACTATTAGGCAGCTTAGAAAATAAAACCAACTTTTAACAAGACAGTTTCAACAAGAAGAGAGTTTGGAAGTCAAGTTAAAAGACAAGGATGAATTGTGTAATAAACTAGAAAATGAGATTGATTCTTTAAAAAAATGTTCAAATAATGATTCCTTGTTAAGAGAACTAACTCTTAAGGATGATATGATTATAAGTCACAAAATTGAAATTGAAGAATATAAGAGGATTGCAGATGTTGTGAGTTCTGATTTGGAGATTAAAAAGATTGTTTGTCTAAAACTTGAAGAAGAGGTAGTTGCTTTAAGAAAAGAGCTTGAAAGTTTCAAGGCTCAATCTGGTAAAATTCAGAAATTTGATCATAGTACTAATATATTGAATGAGATGTTGGGCAGGAAAAAGCATTCTAAAGATCCTACAGAAGTGGGATATGAGGTTTGATAAAGCTCTGCAGACAAATCTAAACATGAAACAATGTTTACTACTTCAGATGGAAAGAATTTTATCTAGCCAAGAAAACACCAAGAATGAAGGTTGATCTTAGTTACATCATTGCTACATCAAAGGATAACATTGACACTAGAAGACAATTTAAAGGTATTCATAAACAAAGGAAAAATGTCTTAAGATCTTCACATCCTTGGCATGATCATTCATTCAGGTATAATCATTCTTTCCAAGGATATTGTTATGTTTGTAATGACTATGGTCATAAGGTAATAGATTGCATAGGATGGTCAAATAAGAATCATTCTAATGTCCCTAGAAATGAGGATGTGGTGTGTTACAACTATAACAATTTTGGTCACTTGAGAAGAAAGTGTAGAATAAATACAAGTGATAATAATGTAGGGAACAATGCTGGAAATGTCTATAGGAAGTCTTCTATTTCTTAGAACAATCACAAAGTCATTTGTTTCAGATGTAATAACATTGGGCATAAAGTACAGCAATGCAGATTCAATAGAAAGACACCTGTACTTTAAGCAAACAAGTGAAAAAGTCTTCATTGGAGTGGAGAAGAAAGAGCAATAAAGATGCTTCTGAGAAAACTCCTTGTGCACTCCTTGCACAAGTGTTGCCTTTCCAGGTCTTGAGAAGAAGCAAAGACTCAGGGGGGAGTCTATTATGGTAATATATTTTACCCATATGGAGTCTAGAATGAGGTAATGAATGAATCTCTACATTAAGGAATGTTTTTGCTTGGTCTAGTGGTTGACTGTTTTTAGAAGTTTTTGAAATGACAGTGCACTTTATTTTTTAAATGAACTTTTTGGATGCTTGGGTTTTGGAAATAATGGTATGTCCTTATGAAATCTTTGAGCAGTGTGGAGACATATAGATGAGTTCCTCAATATATTAAAAATAAGAAAGCCTTTGTTCTGAAGTGATGTTGATGTATTTATCTTTGGAGAATAGTGATTGAAAAACATGTTTGATGTTATGAGTTATTTCTATGATGATATTATTTGGTGTTGTGTGAGGGCTGAGATTATTTATATTTGGTATTTTTTCATTGATCTTGGTGTGGTAATAGAAGTTCTCATATGGACTGAGGATGGGTGTACAAGAACAGATTGTAGATGAATTATGCAGTAAACATGCTTTCAAGTTATATTTTGTATATGAAAAGAGTAAAATGATGTGTGTCGGTTGAAGAAGAATAACCAGTATCATTGGTCTTTGATGTGTATTGTCATGGATAGTGACTAAGGTTACTTGTGCTGAGAAGAGGTTGGTTGTTTGTGCTCAAATTATGGTATTGCTAGATTGAAGTTAATCAAATTGAATGTGGAGTAGGTGATCTTAAATGTGCCTTGATTGAAGATGACAAAGAAGGTGGTATGTTCAAGTAACAAGTCTTCAATCTTTTGGTATCAATTTGGTTTGTTACATTATAATATTTTGGTACCTTTGCTTTGGCATTGATGATATGGACCGAGATTCTTGAAAAGGGACATATTGTTATTTTTGCTATGATATTAATTTGTTAAAATTTGTCCTGCAAATATGTCTACTACACTATTACTCTATTTGCAGCTGGTTCTTATGGTAGTTGGTTTGCTCTTGGAATTGCACATTCTTCTCTTCTATCCTTTGTCATTGAGGAAAAAAGGGGGAGAGTCATTTGTGTTTTTCCATCAAGGACAAAGGGGGAGTTTGTTGGTTCTCAGTTGTGATCTTATGGTTTGTCCTTGATGACAAAATCCCTTTCAGTTGATTCTACTCATTGACAGTTTCAGTTTGGTTTCTCATGCTTTATCTTGGTACATTTTTATCTATATGGTTTACTTGTCTTGACATTCAGTGGACCGTCTACATTTAGAATTTTAATGTCTTATGGTACTGATCAATTTGAGCTTCATGCAGTCTCTAGTTATCTTATTTATACATTGTTTCAGTGTCAGAAAAAGAACATATCGGCATGAGAATGCTAGGGTCTCCCTGATCCATTTGTTTTGATAAATATACGTGTTTCCTATTGGCAAGAAATTTTTGATATCATAATGATTTGTTTTTACATACAGGCAGCTTTCGGCATGACATTCACATGGTCTTGGTGATAGTGGAAAGGTCTATCGACATGAGTTGTGTTCACTGCTGAGAGGTCTTACCAAATGAGTCGCGTCTCACCAACTAATACATGAGGTGGTTCATCGGCATAAGAAATCCCTATCAACATGTTTCATCAAGCGCTTTGTGTCTTTGTGAGGGTGATCCCACAATAATGGGTTACAAATTTTGGCCAAACTTGACACTAAAATCAAGATTTTTCACTAGATATTCACTTTCTTACACCTATAGAAACTAAACCATTAAGAATTTGAAGATGAATCAAACTAGTTATTTGTTAGTTATTTTGTATAGATTCTAATTATATTTTAAATAAAAAAATTAAAAAAAATTGTGAATCATTTTATGTAATTTTTAATAACTTATTTTTTCTAGTAATCAACATTTTTAAAAAGTGATGTTTACTTCGGACTGCATAACATTTTTTATAGACATGATACAATTATAATTTTTAAAATGCAATTTTTTTAACACCAATATCTAGGGGATATAAATTTTTTCATAATTTTTGGTTCATAATTTTTTTTAATTAATTTTTCAAGTCAGAGTAATTATAATTTGGATAGAGGTGTACTTCGGCTCGCATAACTTTTTTTGTATTCATTTGAATTAACTTTTTTTTTAATTGGAATAAGGACATCAATACCTAGTGCACATGTATTTTTTAGAATTTTTTTCTCTATTTTTCTTTTTTTTCATATGTGTGGAACAAAGAACTTGATCTAAATTGAAAATCCTATATTCATAAGAAATAAAAAATAAATATAATAATTCAAATTAAACATATTTAAAATTATACTTTTTGGGAAGCTTATAATAAGGGATACATGCTTAAAAAAATAAATTTTAAATGAATTCATTTGATCACCCAAAAGGTAAATCAAAAGTGGTTTTTTATCAGCATTTTAATAGGTGTAGAGGAGACTCGATTATAGGTATGGTCTAAATCTAACAAGGTTCTATGCAAGAGGGTTTGATCTAAGGGGGTTTGATCAATCCCTCTTTAATTAAAATCATTTAAATGAAACTTTTAAAGTCTGAAACCATTGTATTTTCTAAAAATATGTGATTTCAGGTAAAAATCAGGATGTCCCAGAAAGTGTAACCCATTATTTTGGCAGCACCCGTGACCGACACAAGAAAGATCATAGCGGCATAAGTTATACCATCGGAATGATGTCTTAGCGAACTCATCATGTCTCCCCTACTGGCAACAAAGGGTGCTTATCGGTAGGAGTGTTGTATTCGGTATGTGGTCTCACCAAAGACATATTGTCTTACCGACCGTGCACTAAAAGTTCTTATCGGCAAAGGTTGTGGCTTTGATGAAATGTCTTAGTGACTCTGTAGTGTCTCACTGACTTTATGCAAAGGGTTAGTTTGTCGAGACTCTTGTAGCATCGAAGTAATGTCATAGCGAACCCGTCAAGTCTTGGCGACTAAGTCTTGAGGGGCTTTCGGTGAGAGGTTGGTATTGTCTCAACGACTCTAAGAGAATAATTTTTTTTGGTATGACATAGTGTGCTCTCCAAGAGGTCTCCTTGAAATTGATATGTCTTGGTGATGCATAAAACAAAAGGAACATTTCGCTATGACTCATGTGGTCGAAGAAAGGTCTTGGCGAGTTCGATTTGTTACACCAACTGTCAAGATAAAGGGACTATGTCAGTATAGAATTTGACTTATCTCAGCGACTCAAGATCAATGATGACCTTCTATGAAACAAAATCTAATCTACGAGAGAACCATTATGTTACAGTTTCTCATAATGGATAAAGCCTTTCGGTGAAACATAATGAAATATACATAACATCTTCCCGATAGCAGAATGTCACAGTGACAAACAGAGGGATGACTGACATCAATAAAGTTTCCTTTGGCATAGGTATTGATTTGTCTCAGTGAATAGGACTGATCACGTGGTCTTTCGGTGAAAATTAATGAGGTCTACAAGAGGTCTTCCCAACTTCACTGGGTCATGGTGAAAGCAAAATAAGGAAAAGGAAATGTAGCTTGCATAAGGTCATAGCGAATCACAAAGAACACGTGGCAACTGTTGTCTCAGTGAACGTTTAACAAAATCTATCTTTGTGGTTGACATGTGTTTTTCTAAGTATAGTTGCATGCTGACATCCTTGGTTGGCATCGAATCTCTGGAAAAATATTCTCTAAGGATATAGAGTTTATGATTTTTTGTTAGTGGTCAGTCATGGTTTTGATGAATTAGTTAAAATTTGAAATCTCTTGTTTCAGCATAGAAATTAAAGCCATCTGGATAAGCATTACTCTTGATTTTTACCATCATATACAAACTATCATGATTAAGCTTCATATTCTAAAGTTAGCAAGTGAGTTTCAGTTTTTTTGTGAAAAACGCATTCTCTAAAGATTTTTCAAAATAATAGACATACTTGAAATGTATATAAAAACCAGTGTTGAAAATAGTGTAGGAGCTACTGGCCAGTAATTGTGAGAGATAGTTATTTTGGCCATATTAAGAGATGTATTGAAAACTCTGTAATACAAGAGTTGGATTCTTAGTGTATTAGGTAGATAACAGTGTAGAGTTTCTTGAGCTTACTAGAAAATAGAGAGATCCTCTGATATTATTGTTCTGAAAATAATTTGAGGGGTTGGAGCTCCTTAAAATTGGTGTTTCAAAATGAGGGGTTAGTGCTCCTTGAGTTGGTGCTTAGAAATTAGCCTATAAGGCATTGTGAACATTTTATTAAAAAGATTAAGCTAGTATGACGGTTTAGGAGTGGTTTTTCTACCCCAGGAGGGTTTTCCACTTGGAAAATCCTTTGTCTTTTGGTCTCTTTGTTTTGATGTCATATTGTTTCTTGATTGTGATCATTTTTATTAGTCTGAACATTGTTGAATGATAGTTCCTTCATATATGCAAATATTTAGTTCAAATATCTTGCACAGGTCATTGTTGAAGAGTCTATTTCAAAAGGAAGCTTAAAAGTTCTCATTTGTTTCATTTGCTCAAGAATAGTTATAATGTGCTAAAGGTGTTTGTTGTCTCAATACCATTCTTGTTTTTAAAGTTGCATTGAAATCAATTGTTTAAGAAGTGAGTTAATAATGTTGATCATCATTTGCACAGTCTCATGAGTTGCACCTACATTGTAATCATGCCTTGATTGTTAATCAATGTCATCCATAACTATTTTGGAAAATGCAAGATATCTCACTCAAATCATAGTTTCATAAGTTGTCTAATAGATTGAGTTAATTTTGTCATATCTTTATGCTTTCAAAAGTGATTACTCTACTCTATTGTTGAAAGAAAAGGAAATCATAATCAAATTTCTTGGTCGTAGTCTAAAAAATTTTAGACACTGATTCACCCCCCCTTTCAGTGTCTGTCCATAACTCCAACAGGAGGACCTTCACTCAAAATCATAAGAAAGGGGTATGTGCAGGATCATGATGGGCCAAAAAGTGGTAATATGATGGGTATGTGGCTTATTATTTTTTTAACCCAAAATTGATAAAACAAAAATGGTTTTTAAAGGAGATTATCAGCTTTCCACCAATATAAATTATGTTTTACTTTGAGTTTAATAAGTA
The DNA here is from genome assembly GCA_007258455.2 of Sequoia sempervirens. Lineage (NCBI taxonomy): Eukaryota > Viridiplantae > Streptophyta > Pinopsida > Cupressales > Cupressaceae > Sequoia > Sequoia sempervirens. The sequence continues at coordinate 472,161,612 of VDFB02000015.1, forward strand.
ATTATTATTCATTTTCTATTTGAATTATGACTAAAGTCCTGATTGATAGGTTGATTGAAAAACATCCATAGCTTTCAAATAGTATCACTTTTTTTGAATCCAAAACATGCATCACATTCTATGCTTTGTATACTATAGGATTAAAAAAAAGAAAATATAAATTTCATGAAGTTTTGATCAGGTTAAGGTGGTCAGACATATGAGTTTTTATATTTTTAAAAAGTTGTAATAAAAAAATCATAATTAATTGTTTACTTGCAAAAATATTATAAACAAATATGCATCACATTGGGACATGAGTCCTCTACTTATATCTAAAATATTATAAAAAAATATTATCATTTTATTGTTATCTAAGGTGGTCAGACAAACACCTACTTCTTATTTTTTCCCTGAAATTTAAGTGCTACTATATTGAAATTTCAAATTTTCACCAAATAGATTTATTTTTTCTTTAAACAAACCTAGTAGTTTAGAAACTACATTCAATTTGATATAGATTATATTCTTCCTTATTTTTGAAATAATATAGATAACTTATTCCAATTTTTACGTCAAGTTTCCTAACTCTGATTTTTATGAATTTTTTGCAACTTAAGGGCCTATTTTTTCCTTGATGATCTTGCACATACCCAAAGGATATTTATTCAAGGAAAGAATTGATGTATTATTTCTTTCAAGAGGTTAAAAATACAATGAAGAGATCTTATCTTCATTACAAAATATTGCAAAAAAGAGATTTATTTGGAGACCTTCAAAGTCCAAGAGTGGTTTCCCAATTAGATTTTTTAAGTAAAAGGAGGGCTTCCCAATTAGACATTTGAAGAACAAGGAGTTGTTTCTAGTCACACAAGCAACAAATTATAAGGAAGTATTGCAAGATATCTCTAATCATCCCATGTATTTTCTAGAATTAGAAATCATGGAGAATGTTTCTACTTCAAAGGAAAGTGAAGCATTGAGTTTCAAAAAAATTGTCATCTTCTTTTCATTCTCTTATGTCAAAAAATTGAATGCATGGAAACATACTTTGAGAAAGGGAAAATATTTTTTAGAACTAGTTAATGGTTATGTGTAACCTCTCTACATCATTAAGTAGAGTAGGTGGGTATGTGCAGGATCATCATGGAAAAAATAGGCCCTTAAGTGGAAAGAAAGTTAGAAAAATTAGAGTTAGACAACTTGACATAAATTTGAATAAGTTATCTATATTATTTTCAAAATATGTAAGAATAGAATATGTGGAAAATTGAATATAGTTTCTAAACTATTAGGCTTGTTTAAACAAAAAAAATCTATTTGGTGAAAATTTAAAATTTCAATGCAATAGAACTTAAATTTCAGGGAAAAAATAAGTAGGTGTGTGTATGACCACCCTAACCACAATAAAACGATAATATTTTTTTATAATATTTTAGATATAAGTAGAGGACTCATGTCCCAATGTGATGCATATTTTTTTTGCAATTTTTTTCCAAGTAAATAATTAATTATGAATTTTTTATTACGACTTTTAAAAAATATAAAAAATTTGTATGTCTGACCACCTTAACATGGTCAAAACTTCACAAATTCAATTTTTTTTTTAATCATATAGTATACAAAGCATAGAATGTGACACATGTTTTGGATTCATAAGATGTGATACCATTTGAAAGCTATAGATGTTTCTTTGAATCAATCTATCAATCAGGACTTTAGTCATAATTTGAATAGAAAATGAATAATAATTACTTATTAAATTCAAAGTAAAACATAATTTATTTTTGTGGAAAGTTGAAACTCTCCTTTAAAAACCCTTTTTCATTTCATCAATTTTGGGTAGAAAAAAATTCACCAGTCACATACCCATCATATTGCCACTTTTTGGCCCATCACGATTCTACACATACCCAAGTTAGGGTATGTTTTATTTTTGAAAATAAATTCTTTGCATATGCTATTTACTCTTGTTTAAGGCTGAAATCATGTACATTTATATACAATTTATTGCCCTAAAAACTTGTAGCAAATATTTTAGAATTATGCATGACTAGTTAGTGAAACAAAAATAATGATGAAGCAATTTGAGTTGGTATTCAATGTAAAAGATCAGGTTGCAGCTCTCAAAAGTTGAAGAAATTATTTGCATGCAGCATGGAGAAAGTGAAATACAACTCATGCATGATGGTTGCATGGAAAAGTAAGATAAAATCAGGTATTTACTTTATTATTTTACTCTTATTCAATTTAAAGTTCTTTCATTTTACTCACTCCACTCAAAAAAAAAGAAGAACAAGAAGAAAAAGTACCTGAAAGCACATCTTGAGGTTTATGGATTGTTCAAGATCTGTTTGGAGCTTAGAAAAAAAACATCTAAAAGAAATTCTAAGATTTAAGGAGTAATTTGAACCTATCTAGAGCTATTTTGGAATTGTTCAGGAGCTGTCAGGAGTTGCTCAAACCAACTAATAAAAAAATTAATTTATTGAATTCGAAGGCTCGTTATGAGTTGTAGAGGGACTTGCAACATTTTAGGTGTGGGGGAAATGATGAGACCATAAATTTTCTCATATTTTATCAAAGAAAATCATTTATTTCTTCCTAATGCATTAGTGTTAAAGTGGATTTTAGTATAATGATATAAAGTTCTTCAGCTTGTTAATAGTAGAATATAAAGTAAATGTTTGATTTATTTTTGGTAATCTATGTGATCCATATGACTTCATAAGTGTGTGTGAGATGCTATAATGTAGGTGAATACATTATTGAATAATTCATGACAATAAAGAGCTTCATAGACACTTGCAACAAAGAGTTCTAGACACTTGAAGCAGTTAACTCCTAACAACTTTCGAAGGCTTTGAAGAAATAGTGAGAAGATAAAGAAGACTCAAAGAACACTCCTATATTGTTTCAAAATCATGAAGCATCAATCATTCCTAAATTAATGGGATGATTATTTGTTTCATGTTGAGTTTTAAGATCTCTCATGGTTATTAAATTTCATGCTTGCTTCTTCCAACTAAAGATAACTCAAGTTCCCACATCACTCAAGTGTTTTTGCATGGTTAGAACATGTTATTCATGCTAAGGATCAATTATTTGGTTGTATAAATTGAAGAATAATTCCTTCATTCACATTGAACACTTGAAGACTTCCTAAAAATTAGGTGCCCAAAAATTGTCAAAAATGCAGTCTTAGTAAAACAACGATCTCTCCCTTAGTTGTCATTGAAAGTCAAAACTTAAAAATGATCTAGAAAGTAGATTGGAAGAGCTAAAACTCCTTTTGATTATTTAACATGATTTGCATCAGGGAAGAAGTAGTAGATGACAAAAAATGACTGAGAAAAATGTGGTGTGATGGATGACAACTTCAATTTATTTTAGAGTTTTGTAAACGACCCCTCAAAAATAGGATCTTGGATCCAAATTCTTAGTGTACTAGTTGGATAGATATAGAATATGAATTCTATAAATACAATGTAATCATTTGATAAAGGGGGGATTAGAAAGGCTTGTTTTAGCATGAGGAATGAAGATAGTTTTAGTTTCATTTCCAACAATGTGTTTCCAACTTTCTAAGAGTAAATTTTAATTCAAGAAAGGTTTTCATTTCCAGCAAGTGTGAAGTAGTTTAGCCTTTTCAATTATTGTAATTTTTCCTTAGATTAGTTTCCTTTCATGCAACTTTCCTTTTATGCAAATAGGATTTATTTTTGCAAGTAGAATAGACTATCAAGCAATTTTTCTACTTTATGTCTTGTAGACATCCATGGACACTACCTTGGATTGATAAATTAAATGAGGATTACAGTGACTCCATCACATATGATCTATATCAATGATGGTTTTAAACCCATAAGACAACCCCAAAAGAGAATGAAACCTGTAGTCAAAGACAGTTAAAATTGATAGGTGCATGCTTTGAGCATCTACCCTATTTCTAATAGTCAATGGGTGTCACCTCTAGTGATTTTTCCAAAAAAGGAGTAAAATTGAGGGTGTGTTTAGACTATAGATAATTGAATGTTTCCACTATGAAAGACTACTTTCCACTACCCTTCACTGACCAAGTGCTTGGTTCACTAGTTGGTAAGAAATGATTTTAATTTTTAGATGGATTTAGTAGCTATAACCAAATTAAGATTGCTCGAAAAGATCAAGAAAAGAATTTTTTTTCATTCCCTTAGGGCACATATACCTATTTTCTCCTACCATTTGGATTATGCAATGCACCGATCTACTTCCAAAGAGTAGTTCTAAGTATGTTCTAAAATTTTACACATGATTCCATGGAATTTTACATGGATGATTTCAAAACCTATAATATGCTCCCTAATATTAAGCTAATATAATACTATAAGGTAACTAAATTAGAGAAGTAAATAATAAAACTGAATAATTAAAGATAAACTACTCAATTTATAACTTGTTTGATGAGAGAAATAATGATGAAGTATTGCATGATCCAAAAGAATATTTTTCATGTTAGATACTTTCTTTGCTAATCCAACAATTATATTTACAAGAGGGAATAATAATAAATAATAATGATATTGTCACTAAGGAATTTTCACAATCATTACTTTATGATGATTCTAATAATGTACGCACCCAATGTTAATATAAATAAAATGAATGACTTTTCTTTTCTCTCTTTTTTTTTTTTGAAATCAACCATTGCTATTCCAACTTTAAACTAATTTTCAACATAATTTATATTAATTTAAACTACACATAAACATGGAACATATTTTGATATGGCTACTATTAAATCTCCACAATAACATTAACTTATCCCCCCAAAGATATTATTACCATTAAATCAAAATCAAATAGGACATCTAAAATTGTTAGTGAAGGTGAAATAAAGATTACATAAAGGCTGAGATATGTAAAAGAATCATATACTAAAGATGCAATGTAAGTGTTGAACCAACCTCAATCTATTTACCTTTCCAAGTGAGCTATTTAGTGTCTAATCATTAGAAATGAAGACAATAATTTAAACAATACTTTAAACCAATATTACAAGCATAAGCATACATGAAATAATATAACAATAACTATACCATCTATTATTGATCACTCTTTCATTAAAAGACTAATAACTCAACAAGTTGAGATTGATTATGTATATTTGTAGTATACACACACAAAAAAACATATGCACATTTAATTCATGACTATTTAGTTTTTTGACATTTCTTAGTAACTCTAATTTAATGGATTTAGAGTTTGTAACATTATATTCCACAAATTAAACCTTATTTCTTTACTTCATAACACTACCCAAAAATTCCTTGGTGATTTTTGAACCATAGATTTTTGGCACCCTAGGACTTTCTGGTGCAGGAGCACCCAGGGTCTTCAAGGAGTTGTTCAAGAACCAGGAGAGTGCAGGGGTCAGGAGGACCTTCCAAGCATGTCAAAGCATCAATTATGACCTATTGGAGCCTATAATGGCATTTGAGATGAATAAATGTAATAAGAATGTTCAAAGTTTCAAGATTCCTGATAAGGATCCTAGGAGAAAAATGCAATGTTAAGGGAAAACTATGTTCTAGGGGTTTTATTAGTGATATTATGCTTTAAATAGGTCAAATAAACTTGGATAGTGAATATCCAATAGTTTTTAGGTGGTGATTGTTAATAAATTTAGAGTTTGTAATTTCAAATTTTCAAATTTTAGTTTGGGCGGGAAAGTGAGTTTAGGGGTTTAATTAACTTTAATGTAATGGGAACCAACTTTAGTTGGTTGGGAAAGTTTGGGAATTGATCTATAACCCCAAGAGAATCACTTGTATGGGGGTTGATGAAGTTTTGAAGGATTTGTACGGACTGTTCTCAAGAAAAGGCAGTAAATTACAATTTTTTGCATTATTTTGTGTCTTTTTGACAGTCTATTGATTTCCTATTGAATTTTGGTTCAATGTGATGGATTAAGAATTGGTATTTGCATGTTTTCAAACTGTTGAATGCTCTAAAAGATAATAAGAATCAATTCTTGTACATTTCTTTGCTGACTGTCTACAGGAAAAGACAATTTTACATAGTTTTGAGGGTTTAAAATGAATAAATGATCCATTTCATAGGGTGTTATGACTGAAAACTTATGAAATGGATCAAAAATAACATGTACCATGAGAAAATAACAAAGGAATGTGCAGGGAAGAGGAAAATTAACATGTGCACAGTGAATTAACAGAGGAAAATGCATGAAGATGGACCCTAGGGTATAGCAGTGGACAATCTGCCTTAACAAGTGGTACACTTTTGAGTTGAAATAGTTGAGAAATGATGAATTAATGGTGAAAAGTTAAAATTTAAGTCTTGGAAGTGTTTGGAAGCCTTAGAATAAAAAAGCCCTAGTTTTAAGCCAAAATTAGGGAGGGTTTTGTAATTGGGTATGTTAAGAGTATCCTAGAAGATTAAAAGTGTGAAAATATTTGGTTTGGGAGTGTTTTGGAAGACTGTTGAGAGTTTCAAGGTCAGGAGAAAAATTTGAAGAGGGGTTGCTTTGGAAAATAGGGCTAATTAGGCCTAATTTTGAGGAGACAGCAGGGTTAGAAGAAAGATAGTCTGAAACAAGTGATGCCAAAGAGTTGATATGTTGTTAACCATCACAAAACACATCTGATACAATTATTAAGTTGGAGGTTCAATTGAAAAGTTTGAGAGAAAAGACAAGAATCCTTCGCCAAAGGCCTAATAGGGCTAGACGGCTAGTTGAGCAGCAAAAGGGAGTTTTGTTCAAAATAGAGGATTAGGACTTGAGAACCTTTTGAATCAAGTTTGGTTAAGTCCTTTGAGATCATTTAAGTGATTTGGAACCACATGGGAAGCAATTAGATCATGAATGTAAAGTTTAGGCTTTATCTTCAAGTTGGTGCTTAGTTGAAAGGTTGTGCGTGAACCATTGATATTCTGATAACTTGGTGTTTCTATCAATATCCCTGACCCTCTGCATTAGAGTGGTATCAGATCAGTGAGTAGGTCCTTTAGGGATTGGAGAAATAGCAATGACACCAAAAAACCAATTGGCAAGAGAGTTGGAAGAGTTGAAGGAGATCTTGGAGAGGGAGAGAAGAGAAAGAAGGGAACAAGAAGCAGCAAGAGCAAGAGAAGAAAGGCAATGGAGAAGAGAGAGAGATACTATACAGGCAAGGATCAATAACCTTGAGAGGAGTAGGAGGAGAGAAGAACAAGAAGACCAAGAAAATAATGATGAAGATGAAGAGCATGTGAGGGTAAATCAAGAGCAACAAGAAAATGATACAAAGGATCCTAAGGGAAGGAGGTTAGTGAGGTTGTTGAAGGTAGTATAGGGTCATGGAGGGAAGAGTCACATAGACTTGCCTATCTAACAAGGGAAGATGGATAGTGAAGAGTTGTTGGGATGGCTTGATGCCTTGGAAACCTACTTTGAGTTTGAGGAGATGGATGAAGAGAGGAAGGTCAAGTTTGCTAAAACATAGTTGAGAGGCACAACATTGACATGGTGGACAAGTTTTTAGAATGATAGGTTGGCTAGAGGATTGGCAAAAGTATCCACATGGGCAAGGATGAAGAGTTTGGTTAAAGAGTAGTTCCTACCATCTGATTATACCATTCATGTGAAAAGGATGAGGCAGAATTTAAAGCAAAAGGACTTGGATGTTATGTCCTCTACTGAGCAATTTCACAAGCTTAGTATCAGAGGAGGTTATGAAGAAGAGGATGAGAAAATAGCCAGGTACATCAATGGCTTGAGGTACAATCTGCAAGATGAGATTGGTGTGCAATTGCCAAGGACATTGGGAGAATGTTTTCAATTGGCCATTAGAGTAGAAGAAAAGGTGAACAGGAAGCAAGAAAGATCAAACAATGGTGGAAGAGGAGGTAGTTCAAATAGGGGCAGAGATAATAGAGAGCAAGGACAAGGCAGTAATGATAAAAGCAGGAATGATAAGGGTAAAGAGATATTTTCTGATCAAAGAGGTGGATACACTCCAAGAGGAGGAGGCAGATTTGGACAAGGTAGAGGAACATTCACTGGTAGATGTTTCAATTGCAATGAACCAGGGCATCCTTCCTTCAAGTGTCCTAAATGGGAACAAGCTGATAGGGGTAGAGAAAGGAGAGCTAACTTGATGCAAGAAGAAGAAGATAAGAAGCAGGAACCAAAAACATTTATGGTAGACCCTGTGACTGATGGTGAGTTTCTCATGATCAAGCAAGGAGAAAGACTTCATCAAGACCCAAAGGTAACCATTTTCAAAATAAATTGTCTCAGTCATGGTAAGATCTACAGATTGCTTATAGTTTCAGGGCCACATAGCAATTTAGTTTTAGTTGATATGGTAACCAAGCTAGGGATTGAAACATTTGATCATCCTACTCCCTACAAGGCCACTTGGGTAACTCAAGGACAACATGTAGAGATTGGAAAGAGAGATTTTGTTGATTTATCAATTGGTTCATATCATGATAGGGTGCTTTGTGATGTCATTCCAATGACTTGTGGTCATATCATTTTGGGAAGGCCATGGCAGTATGTTAGAAGAACTTTGCATGATGGGTTTCTTAACACCTATTTCGTTCACAAAGGAGATGTTAAATATCAGTTGGTTCCTTTACCTTTGGATCTGTCTAATGATAATTTTGTGATTTTTTCTTAGAAGAGTTTGCAGGTGAATAAGCAGGGTGAAACAGGGGAAGGTATTGGCAAGCTGAAAAGAGATAAGTTGCAGCAGGGTTATGAGGTGGACAGTCCTTCAAATCAGTCCTTGTGGGATCTGGATAGTATCAAGGTTGGTGGCATTGAATTCCCTATAAATTATGGTGTTAATGGTGGATTTATTTCACAACGGAAGCAGTGGAGTGAGGACAAGAGCAGGGCACAAGAACACACTGTTATCAAGCAACAAGGAAGACAAACCAGACCCTGTTTTGGTTCTCATATGATAAATGTTAAGAATGCAGATTGGAAAAAGAGAAAGACAGTGACTTTAGGGGACTACCTACCTTCTCATTGGAAGATGAAAACACATGTGAGCAGAAGGTCTTTTGGTGGCAACACATGGGACACTTCTTGGGACAAGAGTTCTTTCTTTCCTGGGGAGAATGGTGCAGGAGCACCCAGGGCCTTCAAGGAGTTGTTCAAGAACCAGGAGAGTGCAAGGGTTAGGAGGACCTTCCAAGCATGTCAAAACATCAATTATGACCTATTGGAGCCTATAATAGCATTTGAGATGAATAAATGTAATAAGAATGTTCAAAGTTTCAAGATTCCTGATAAGGATCCTAGGAGAAAAATGCAATGTAAAGGGAAAACTATGTTCTAGGGGTTTGATTAGTGATCTTATGCTTTAAATAGGTCAAATAAACTTGGATAGTGAATATCCAATAGTTTTTAGGTGGTGATTGTTAATAAATTTAGATTTTGTAATTTCAAATTTTCAAATTTTAGTTTGGGCGGGAAAGTGAGTTTAGGGGCTTAATTAACTTTAATGTAATGGGAACCAACTTTAGTTGGTTGGGAAAGTTTGGGAATTGATCTATAACCCCAGGAGAATCAATTGTATGGGGGTTGATGAAGTTTTGAAGGATTTGTACAGTCTGTTCTCAAGAAAAGGCAGTAAATTATAGTTTTTTGCATTATATTGTGTCTTTTTGGCAGTCTATTGATTTCCTATTGAAGTTTGGTTCAATGTGATGGATTAAGCATTGGTATTTGCATGTTTTCAAACTATTGAATGCTCTGAAAGATAATAAAAATCAATTCTTGTACGTTTCTTTGCTGACTATCTCCAGGAAAAGACAAATTTACACAGTTTTGAGGGTTTAAAATGAATAAATGATCCATTTCATAGGGTGCTATGACTGAAAACTTATGAAATGGATCAAAACTAACATGTACCATGAGAAACTAACAAAGGAATGTGTAGGGAAGAGGAAAATTAACATGTGCACAGTGAATTAGCAAAGGAAAATACATGAAGATGGACCCTAGGGTATAGCAGTGGACAATCTTCCTTAACAAGTGGTACACTTTTGAGTTGAAATAGTTGATCCATGATGAATTAATGGTGAAAAGTTAAAATTTAAGTCTTCAAAGTGTTTGGAAGCCTTAGAATCAAAAAAGCCCTAGTTTTAAGCCAAAATTAGGGAGGGTTTTGTAATTGGGTATGTTAAGAGTATCCTAGAAGATTAAAAGTGTGAAAATATTTGGTTTGGGAGTGTTTTGGAAGACTGTTGAGAGTTTCAAGGTCAGGAGAAAAATTTGAAGAGGGGTTGCTTTGGAAAATAGGGCTAATTAGGCCTAATTTTGAGGAGACAGCAGGGTTAGAAGAAAGATAGTCTGAAACAAGTGATGCCAAAGAGTTGATATGTTGTTAACCATCACAAAACACATCTGATACAATTATTAAGTTGGAGGTTCAATTGAAAAGTTTGAGAGAAAAGACAAGAATCCTTCGCCAAAGGCCTAATAGGGCTAGACGGCTAGTTGAGCAGCAAAAGGGAGTTTTGTTCAAAATAGAGGATTAGGACTTGAGAACCTTTTGAATCAAGTTTGGTTAAGTCCTTTGAGATCATTTAAGTGATTTGGAACCACATGGGAAGCAATTAGATCATGAATGTAAAGTTTAGGCTTTATCTTCAAGTTGGTGCTTAGTTGAAAGGTTGTGAGTGAACCATTGATATTCTGATAACTTGGTGCTTCTATCAAGATACCTGACCCTCTGCATCACTTTCTAGCACTTCTAGGTTTTTGTCACCTAAAAGGAGAAAGAAGGGACAAAATTCTAGGCAGGTTCATTCAAATTATGTAATGCATGATGTTATTTAGGCTAAATGAAATGAACTAAATGCAATTAAGTGATCTCAATGACTGATTATGTATGCAAAACTTATGATTTATGCTATGTTGGAATACATAATGTGATATGCAAATAATGAACTAAGAATGAATAAATGAAAAACAAAAAAAAATGGGTTGAATCAGTGTGCACTTGGGAAAGAATTGAAGAATCTAGAATGGTCTAAATGCTATCTAAAATTACATAAATTCACCAGTGGGACTCATTTTCCTAGCGTGGAAAATTAGTACCACTTATGGTAAAAACTATTCAAAATCAATTTCTGACTGTCGAGATCTAGAATAAGAAAAAACATGGATTTTTAGTATTAAGGTGAGACTCATTTTCCCCTAGTGGAAAACCAGTCCTCTCCCAAAATTTTGAGAAATTAGGAGACAACTTTGCAACACCAGATCTAAGGAGGTATGCTTCTCAAGTTGTCGAAATCAATTCTATAGGAAATAGATAGAATATATTCTCCAAGCTTGAAATATGATTGATTTTACTTGAAGCACCTAGTTGACTTGTTGACCACTCTTCAACACCTAAATGCTTATTAAATCTACACACAAAAGTCTACAATCACATATGCAAGAGGGGAAAAATGGTTGAGGGTTAGCAAATAGGGGTTTTTCTTGGTCAAACCCCTCTTTGGTAATCAAACCCTTAATGAAATAATGAAATGAAAGAGAATGATAAAAAAATAAACATGCAAATGCTATCAACTTACCAAACCCTTATTGATGAGAATTTGAAGTTTTGTCAATCGATGCTCCAAAATGTTTCAATAGTGCTTGATTTGATGTTGTAAGATGCTTAAAATGCTTGAATGAATGGGGGTTGAAATGGATGTAAAAACACTTATTTATACATTCTTGTGCCTTACTAACCCATTAATACCTCATCATAGGCTGACATCAAGTGATTTTGAATAAAAAACCAAAAGGAAATTTTAATTTTTTTGAATTTGGAGTGAAGGGGGACTCATTCCTCACCCATGGAAAATGGGTCCCACCTAGGACCTAAAAATGGGTGTTAGGAATTAAGTCATGTTTAATGTTTTTTGTTGGGTTTACATTCAAAAATTAACTTAATTAAAGATTATAAGGGAATAAAGGGGTCAAATAAAGCATAAGAAAGGTGTAAATAGTGAAATTAAGCCTAGAAAAACATGAAATCTTGTTACAAGACTTTTCAACACTTCAAAATAGAACTTGATAAGTGATGAAAAAGTGATTTTTAAGTAAATTTTATTGAATAGAGTCTAGGAGAGTGTAGAAATGTTTTACAACACTTCACAAAACCTTCACAAGACCTCATTATTTGAATTTTAGTAACTAAATATGCATGTTCAAGCCATGTTATCACATAAAATTAGAGAAAAATAGACCAAACATCATGAAACAAGGCCTAAAAGACCATGAAAATGAAAAGGGTCCATTTTTCTATAGTGCGTTTAGCCCCCACTTTAGTAAGAGGATGGACTTGCTTCAAACTCACACTAAAGTAGACATGAACATTAGGAGGGTTCAAATTTGCTTATGTTAGCAAGATGGAATACAATGATCAAGAGGGATGATCAAGCCCCTAGTATGAAGACCCCATGGAAAGCTAAGCATAAGAACAAAGGAATACACAAGTGTTGAAAAGAGAATTGGATGAAGCTTCAATCATCTGTCCAACTAGTTGTGGACTAGATCTAGGCTGATTGTGAGAAAAAGAAAATGCATACTCACTCTAGGGTGACATAACTCATGGCAGTCTTTAGGGTGAGAAGGCCCAAGTATACTCACTCTGTGGCCACAAAAATGTTGGATGTTCTAGTTGTGTTGCTGATATGTGGTTGCCATTGATGTCAACACTATTAGCATTTGATGTATTAAAGGTTGTATATGTCGAGGATATTGAGAAAATTGTAAAAGAAAGTATTGCAGGTTCCCAGTGGTTCAATGAAGGTCAGGAAAGTGTCTTGTTCTATAAAATGAAGATCAACTATTGCAAACTAAAATGTTTATTGTTGAGAGTATCTAGTTCGTCTACCAGAAATTTTAGAGATCTATGTGAAGATTTGATTATGTTATGATCAATTGTGTTTTGATAGTATTTTTGTGCATTTTGTTAGTGTTCCTGATTGAAGATTATGTAATTCTAATAGTCTCTATTGTTGTGGATGCTGCTATGTTAGTTCCTATTATTTTTGGATGCTTCTAGATCATTCTCTATTAATTTTGTAGGTCCACATTGATCAGAGTCCTCATGGTCGAGTATTTTTCTCAGTATGTTTGTGTCTTCATGTTCTTGGCCAACATGGTGGTTGTAGCATGTTGTGGATCTTTGGAAATTAAATTTTGAATATTTGGTGCACTCGAGGAGGTTTTTTTAAGCCTTCATAACATTATGGCTAATGGTTTTTTATTTGCATGAATAATTTTTATGTATTTTGGGTTGACTATTTGTAATTATTTTATTATTTCTCTATGGCTGACTTAGGTGGTGCAATTCATGTTAGAGATATATAAGAGTGATTGTTTGATCATTTGGATATTGTATGTGTGTGTATACTCAATGTGCAAGTGAAGTGTGTGAGTCCTATGTGTGAATATTGTTCAAATCATTTGAAGGAAAAGCAGAGTGTGAATTTTGATAACATTGTCAAAGTAAATTCCACCAAGTAGTAAGAGATTTACATAAGTTAGTGAAGCCTGCTAACACAATTTGCAAGGAGTGTCAGATGGGAAAATAGACTAGAGTTTCCTTTCAAAGCAAACAAAATCATTCAAATGGATTGTTGGAGCTGGTGCACACTGATCTATGTGGTCCCTCTAGAGTTAGAAGTCTTCATGGAGAAAGGTACTTTATGCTAGGCTTATTGATGATTATTCTAGAATGATATGGATTGCTTTCTTAAAAGAAAAATGTGAAGCATTGGAGAAGTTCAAAAGTTTCAAAGCTATGAAAGAGAATGATAAAGGTCTTAAAATCAAATGATTAAGGTCGGAAAGAGGTGGTGAGTTCATCTCCAAGGAGTTTAATTCCTTTTGTGAAGAGCATGGAAACAAAAGACAATTATCTTCTCCCCAAATCACTCAACAGAATGGAGTTGCAGAGAGGAAGAACAAAACAATTTTGGATGCTACCAAAACAATGATGATTGAAGGAAATGTGCCTCACATCTATTGGAGTGATGCTGTAAGCACTGTTGTGTACACTTTAAACCAGGTAAATGTCAATAGTAATTCTAGTAAGACTCCTTTTGAACTATGGTTTGGTTATAAGCCTATTATTAAATATTTTAAGATCTTTGGAAGCAAGTGTTATATCAAGAGAGATGAGGACATAGGAAATTTTTATGGAAGAAGCAATGAAGGAATATTTCTAGATTACTCTACTAAAAGGAAGGCCTACTAGTGCTTTAACAAAAGACTAAGAAAAATGGTTGAGAGTGAAAATGTCAGAGTTGATGGGGACTCTGCTAAATCATCTAGATACTATGGATATGATTTAGATGAATAGGAAGATAGCACAAACAAAGGGAAGAATGCTCAGACACAAAATCAACTTCAAATTGTGCCATATGTTCTTGTAAAAAAACTTCAATTTGTTCTAGTAAATAAAGGTATTCAGGAAGTAGAGACAAGTGCAAGTGCAAAAGAAAGAACAAAAGAACCAGAAGTTCAAGAGAATCCTAAAAATTTGAGGTATGTAAGATTAAATCATTCTGCAAATAAAATTATAGGAGACAAGAGTAAAGGTGTACAGACAAGAAGAAGGATTGCATAAGAGTATTTCTTGATTTCTAAGATTGAGCCTAAAGATGTCAATGAAGCTTGCAATGATTAAAACTAGATGGAAGCTATGAAGGAATGGTGCAAGAGCACCTAAGGGCAACAAGCAGTTTCCTAGGTAAACAAGAAATCTAAAGGCTCAATTTTGGTTTTTGTTTTTCATAAGGTCATGTTGACCATTGGGTTGAGTGCTTAGGGATGTTTTTGATTTCTGGAAAAGAAGTTGACAAGAGTTACTTAGTTTTTGAACATCATTTTGGCTAAGTTGTTAAAAGTTGCCAAAGTTTGCAAACCACAGTGGGTTTTATAAAGTTTGTTTTAAGTCATCCTAGGGCTCGAACCAAGCTTATAAATTGTTTTGAAGGCCTATTTAAGGCATGCCTCGACCATGAGATAGGGTTGGAGGTATTTTTGTTAGATTGATATTTTGTAAAGCTGAAGGAAATAGCGTTGGAGGACAAATTTTCTATATTTTTGCATTCAAACTGAACTTTAATGGAGTGATCCTGCTATTCTTTTGTTTATAGCATGTAGTGTTGATATTGTGCTAGCTTGGAGTGCCTTTTATTTGTCTTTGCAAGTCATTTTTCATCTTTTGTTTGTATATAGTTAGTTTTCTGCATTTTCAGGCCTATAACAAGTAGTTTTGTGAAATGGAGTCCTAGAGCACTCTCCCACCATTAAAATTATATGGAATCTTGGGATTTGTGACTAGGCTCCCTCATTGTAAATATGGTATCTTGTACTTTTTGTGGCAGTGCAGGAGGTGCTAGAAAAGCTTTGCCCTAGGCGAGCCAGTGCAGGTCCAGTTGTTGCAGACTTGGAGAAAAAGGAGCATAACTTGCAGGGGACGTGAGATCTTGAAGAAATTATTTTTGTAGAATTTAGGGGATGGTCTTGAATAAGCATGGTGATCAGGAGGAGGTTTAATTACCTCATTTTTTAGGAGAACTTTTCACCAGTCCAAAATCAGCCAGAAAAGTTAGGAAACCCTAGGGTTCTTAGCCATTTTTGTGTTTGAGCGGTGTACGGCCTGTACAGGCTCAAAACCTCAAGAATCTTTAAGGTATGGGTATGGGAATCACAACCCCCAAATGAAGAAACTAGGTCCTTTAGTGGGTTTTTAAGGAAACTGCATTTTATTCCTGTTCAGAGGCCTAATTGGGACTTTGGGCTTGTAGCCCTTTTCAACCCTAGGAAAGGAATAGTGTGAAGCGATGGAAAGTTGGAAACCTGTGATTGTTTAAGAACCCTATTTTGGTCTTTTTTAAGCCTTACAACACCTTCTCCACCCCTGCAAGAATCTAGTAGAAGGTTGAGGATGTTTTGGTCTTTAAAGAAGAGTAAGGTCCAATGGAAGAGTTGTGGCAACACCAACGTTGGCTTGGTATAAAGTAAGCTTGGTGATAGAAGAGGGCTTGGGAAGACAAACTAGGGGCACCTAGTCATGAGCAGGGGCCTATAGGTTAGATTGGTGCAGCAAAACACCAAGGGGGTCTTACAAGGAAAGGCCTAGAGCAGGAATTAGTGATTGATTCCTCCAGCCCCACTCCCTATCAGATTAGTATCAGAGCAAGAAAAAGATTTGGGAAAGAGTGATATATGTCAGAGGTTGAGTCCAGTGATTCTTTCACCATGGTGAAAAATGCACAATTGGCCAAGATGGTTGAAGGTCAGGAGGAAGAAAATAGGCAATTGAGGGAAAGGATAGACCAATTTGAGGCAGCAATGAGAAGTGCACAGTTTGAGGGAAGAATTCCAAAAGAAGAAGAGGTTGCAGAGGAAGAAAAGACCCCTAAACCTAACCCTGTTTTGAAGGAAGAGCCTTTCTTGAAGGCATTGAAAGCCTTGAGTGGAAAAGGACTTGAGGGAGTACCATTATTTAGTGGGAAAATGGAACCTGATTTGGTCATGGATTGGATAGAAGGCATGGAGAATCACTTTGAGTGTGATGGAGTTACTAAAGCTCAGAAGGTGAAGGTTGCTAAGTCAAGATTGAGAGGATCAGGCTTGACATGGTGGAAGCTCATTCAGACAGAGAGGGAAAAAGAAGGCAAACAACCCATATCAACTTGGAAAGGAATGGTTGCTAAGGTAAAGGAAGCCTGCATGCCAGATGACTATGAGATTCAACTACACAAGAAGAGGCAAAGTTTAAGGCAGAAAGACCAAGATGTAAACACTTATACTGAAGAGTTTCAAAAGCTATGCATGAGGTCTAATGTAACAGAGGATGAGAGTCTCAAAGTGGCTAGGTATCTTAATGGCTTAAAATGGAACATCCAAGAAGAGATGGATCTTTTGAGTCCTAAAATAGTACATCAATGTTATCAATTGGCTATCAAGATAGAGGAAAGGAACAAGAGGAAGCAAGATCAATCTTCTAAGGGAAGAGGCAAAGGCAGAGATCAAAGAGGACAGCGTGGTGGTTACCAAGGTAGAGGTAGTGACCAATGAAATCAAGGAGAATCAAAACTTGCAGAGCATGGAGGTAAAACATCTTCAAGAGGAGGATTTAACAGAGGTAGAGGACCTCAAGGAGGTTCAAATAGAAGAAGAGGAGCAGGCAGGAACAACTATTATTTTGCAAACATGAAGCGTTATCATTGTAGCCAACTAGGTCACCCTGCTTATAGGTGCCTAGAGAAAGCATCATCATCAAGCAATGAACAGAGAGTGGCTTATGCACAAGAGGACACTATGAGTCCTAAGGCATATGAAATCAGTCATATAGAATTTGATGTAGGAGAGAATCTGATGTTTAATAGAGTTCTGATCAGGCAGCCAGTCAAGGAGGAACCTAAGCAAAGAAGAGCTCTTTTTAGAGTAAGGTGCAAGATACTTGGAAAAGTGTGCAAAGTCATAGTAGATTCAGGGTCAACAGATAATATAATCTTAGAGGAGGCAGTAACTAAACTGAAATTGGAGAAGGTACCTCACAATAAGCCCTACAAGGTCACATGGTTGAACAAAGGGCATAGTGTTTTGGTGAATGAGCAAGTAACAGTGGAATTTTCAATTGGAGGCTATAAATACAAGTTGGTTTGGGATGTATTACCCATGGATGCATGTCATCTACTACTGGGAAAACCAGGGCAATATGATAGAAGTGCCATTTATGATGGGAAAGAGAACACCATCTCATTCAAGAAGGATGGAAGAACCTTCAAGCTGCAATCACTGTCAGAGGAAGATGAAGGATAGTCCAAGACACCTAACATCATGTTAAGTAGTGGTAAGGAGTTCCTTAAGGACCTACACCAAGGGAATGAAGGATATATGATCATGATGCAGTCCAAAGAGGAAGAAAAGTCTGAAAAGACAGTCTTACCAGAAGCAGTCCAAAGGTTGCTTGATAAGTACAAGAGCATAGTTAGTGATGGTACACCTGCAACTTTACCACCAAAGAGAGAAATAAGTCATCAAATTGACTTCATACCTGGAGCCTCATTTCCTAACAAAGCAGCATACAAGCTTACACCTGAGTAGAACCAAGAGGTAGCTAGGAAAGTGCAAGAATTATTGGATCAAGGCTTGATTCAAAAGAGCATCAGCCCTTGTGCAGTGCCAGTGGTTTTGGTAACCAACAAAGGAGGTAAGTGGAGACTTTGACCTGATTCTAGGGAAATAAATAGGATCACCATTAGGTATAGGTTTCCTATTCCTAGAATTGAAGACTTGATGGATTGTCTTGGAGGTGCTCAGTTCTTCACAAAGTTGGATCTCAAGAGTGGCCACCATCATATCAGAATTAAGGATGGTAATGAGTGGAAGACATCTTTTAAGACAAATGATGTTTTATATGAGTGGAAAGTGATGCCATTCAGCCTCTCAAAGGCCCCTAGTACGTTCATGAGACTAATGAATGAAGTGCTTAAGGATTTCACAAGAATCTTTGTGGTAGTATATCTTGATGACATACTAATTTTTCAGTAAGACAACGGAAGAACACTTGAAGCATGTGGAGATGGTTCTTAAAAGGTTGCAAGAGGAGAAGTTGGTAATCAATCTTGAGAAGTGTGAGTCCTTCAAGCAGGAACTTGTGTATTTGGGGTTTGTAGTATCCCAAGGAACATTGAAGATAGATCCAAGCAAGGTGGAAGCCATCCTAAACTGGCCTATGCCAACCACAACAACAGAGGTAAGGAGTTTTCATGGTTTGGCTCAATTCTATAGGAAATTTACAAGGAATTTCAGTGGTATATGTGCACCAATCCTAGATACTATCAAAGGTGGTCTGAAAATAAAGTTTAAGTGGACTCAAGAGGCTGATAAAGGGTTTGAAAAACTGAAACAAGAAGTGGCAACTCAACCTATTCTATTATTGCCTAGTTTTGACAAGTTGTTCACAGTTGAGTGTGATGCTAGTGGAGTAGCAGTAGGAGGAGTACTTAGTCTAGAAGGTAGGCCTGTATCCTTCTTTAGTGAAAAGCTCAATGAAGCCAAGAAAAAGTACTCTACCTATGATCTAGAATTATATGCTTTAGTGCAGTCTCTTAGGAAGTGGAGGCATTATTTGTTACCCAAAGAGTTTTTGGTTTTTACTGATAATTGGGCCCTTAGTTATATCAACACCCAAGAGAAGTTAAGTAATATAAATTTGAAATGGATGGAATACATCCAAGCCTTCACATTCACTATCAAGCACAAGAAAGGACAAATGAACAAGGTGGCAGATGCATTAAGTAGAAGATTGTTTACAATACAGGAGATACAACTAAAGAGCATTGGAATAGAGAGTTTCAAAGACCTCTATGGTGAAGATGAAGACTTCTCATAAGCTTACAAAGTATGCTCTAATTTTGAGAATCATTTTCATAGCCAATATTTTGAGTATACATTGGAAAATGGACTATTATTTAAGGGCAATTAGTTATGTGTTCCAAGAGGATCAATGAGGGAAAACCTGATTCAAGAAAAGCATAATGGCAGTCTTAGTAGGCATTTTGGCATTAATAAGACCTTATAACTAGTACAAAGATTCTATTACTGGCCTAAGTTAGCAAGAGATGTTAGAAGGTATGTGGAACAGTGTGTTGTATGCATGAAAGCTAAGGGAGAAGCTAGCAATTCTGGTTTATATCAACCCCTACCCATTCCTAACAGACTATGGGAGTGTGTGAGCATGGATTTTGTGGTAGGTCTTCCTAAGACCAAGACTAGTTTTGACAGTGTTTATGTAGTAGTGGACATATTTACCAAGATGAGTCACTTCATTCCTTGCAAAACTACTCATGATGCGAGCTACATAGCTCATCTTTTCTTCAAGGAGGTTGTAAGGATCCATGGCTTGCCTCTAAGCATTGTTTTTGACATAGATGTGAAGTTCATGAGTCACTTTTGGAAGACTGTATGGAGTAGATTGGGAACAAACCTGTCTTTTGGATCAGCTTACCATCCTCAGACCGATGGTCAAATAGAGGTGGTTAATAGAGTGTTGGGTAATATTTTAAGGTTTCTAACCAATTAGTATGGACAGACATGGGATATGGTTATTTCCCAAGTTGAATATGCCTATAATGACAGTGTAAACAGGACCACAGGGAAAAGTCTTTTTGAGGTTGTGTATGGGATGCACCCAAGAGGCATTTGTGAACTTAGAGACCTTGGATCTATGGATAATAGGAGTGGACATGTAGAGGACTTCACTCAGACCATGAAAGAGATTTAGGAGCAGGTCAAGAACACAGTTACAGTAGCAACCCAAAAGTTGAAGGAGAAAGTTGATCTGTCAAATAAAGATGTGCAGTTTCAAGTAGGGGACTATGTTATGATCCACCTTAATAAGTCAAGGTTGTAGAAGGGAATGTCAACCAAGTTGCAGATGAAGAGAGTAGGTCCTTGCAAGATATTAGCCAAGTATGGATAGAATGCTTACCAGGTGGAATTACCAGCAGACCTAGGCATATCCCTAGTATTTAATGTGGCTAATCTAATAAAGTATAAAGGGACAGTCAAGAATCTAGATAAGGATAGTAAGGAGGTCTTCAAGGACATCAGCAGCATGTCCATACCAACTCTAGAAAAGCTACAAGTAGAGAAGATCTTGGACTCAAGAGTGAAGAAGACTACAAGGCACAAGGTGTACATGGAGCATCTTGTCTTGAATGGAAGGATACGCATGAATCTGAAGCTAACTGGGTAGAAGAAGCAGAATTTAAGAAGCATGGAATTGATATGTCTCTGATCCCTCCTTCCATTTCTTAGTTGTTTGTACTGAGAGGGTGAGAATGGTGCAGGTGCACCTAAGGGCAACAGGTAGTTTCCTAGGTAAACAAGAAACCTAGAGGCTCAATTTTGGTTTTTGTTTTCATAAGGTCATGTTGACCATTGGGTTGAGTGCTTAGGGATGTTTTTGATTTCTAGGAAAGAAGTTGACAAGAGTTACTTAGTTTTTGAACATCATTTTGGCTAAGTTGTTAAAAGTTGCCAAAGTTTACAAAACACAGTATGTTTTATAAAGTTTGTTTTAAGTCATCCTAGGGCTTGACCCAAGCTTCTAAATTGTTTTGAATGCCTATTTAAGGCATTCCTCAACCATGAGATAGGGTTGGAGGAATTTTTGTTAGAATGATATTTTGTAAAGTTGAAGGAAACAACGTTGGAGGACAAATTTTCTATATTTTTGCATTCAAACTGAACTTTAATGGAGTGATCCTGCTGTTCTTTTGTTTATAGCATGTAGTGCTGATATTTTTCTAGCTTGGAGTGCCTTTTATTTGTCTTTTCAATTTTTTTTTCATCTTTTGTTTGTTATAGTTATTTTTCTGCATTTTCAGGCCTATAACAGGCAGTTTTGTGAAATGGAGTCCTAGAGCACTCTCCCACTGTACAAATTGTACAAACTCTTGGGATTTGTGACTAGGCTCCCTCCTTGTAAATATGGTATCTTTTAGGGTTTGTGGCAATGCAGGAGGCACTAGAAAAGCTTTTCCCTAGGCGAGCCAGTGCAGGTCCAGTTGGGGCAGACTTGGAGAAAAAGGAGCATAACTTGTAGGGGACATGAGATCTTGAAGAAATTATTTTTGTTGAATTTATAGGATGGTCTTGAATAAGCATGGTGATTAGGAGGAGGGTTTATTACCTCATTTTTTAGGAGAACTTTTCACCAGTCAAAAAGCAGCCAGAAAAGTTAGGAAGCCCTAGGGTTCTTAGCCATTTTTGTGTTTGAGCGGTGTATGGACTATGCAGGCTCAAAACCTCAAGAATATTTAAGGTATGGGTATGGGAATCACAACCCTCAAATGAAGAAACTAGGTCCTTTAGTGGGTTTTTAAGGAAACTGCATTTTATTCCTATTCAGAGGCCTAATTGGGGCTTTTGGCTTGTAGCCCTTTTCAAACCCTAGGAAAGGAATAGTGTGAAGCGATGGAAATTTGGAAACGTGTGGTTGTTTAAGAACCCTAGTTTGGTTATTTTGAAGCCTTACAACACCTTCTCCACCCCTGCAAGAATCTAGTAGAAGGTTGAGGATGTTTTGGTCTTTCAAGAAGAGTAAGGGCCAACGGAAGAGTTGTGGCAACACCAAGGTTGTCTTGGTATAAAGGTAGCTTGGTGATAGAAGAGGGGTTAGGCAGACAAACCAGGGGCACCTAGTCATGAGCAGGGGCCTATAGGTTATATTGGTGCAGTAGAACACCAAGGGGGTCTTACAAGGAAAGGCCTAGAGCAGGAATCAGTGATTGATTCCTCCAACCCCACTCCCTATCAAGGAAGAACTAATGCAGATTGAAAAGAATGATACATGGATACTTTTTTCCAGACCTAAAGATAAAAATGTGTTTGGAACTAAATGGTTATTTGGGAATAAGATAAATGAACAAGGTGAAGTGGTCCAGAATAAAGAAACACTAGTATGTAAAGGGTGTTCACAAATGGAAGGTATTGATTTTGAAGAAATGTTTGCCCCTATTGATAGAATTCAAGTTGTAAGGTTATTTATTGCTTATGTTGCATATAAGAACTATAATGTCTATGAAATGGATGTGAAGTCAAATTTTCTAAATGGTGAGCTAGAAGAAGAAGTATATATTGAATAGTTAGATGGACTTCAACTGACTGATAAGGAAAACATGGTATGTTGATTGAAGAAAGCTCTATATAGACTCAAGCAAGCCCCCAGAGCTTGGTATGCTAGATTGGATAAATACCTATTGAAGCTTAGATTCAATAAAGGTATTGTTGAAAAAAAATTGTATTTCAAGTTGAATCATGACAAATAATTGATTATTAAAGTCTTTGTTGATGACATTATTTTTGGAGGAGATGAAAAACTATGTATGAAGTTTGTTGATGAAATGAAGCGTGAATTTTAAATGAGCATGATTGGAGAGATGAAGTTCTTTCATGGATTGCAATTTACTCAGTTAGATAAGGTATTTTCATATATTAGTCCAAATATGTGAGAGTTGTTGAAGAAGTTTGGAATGGAAGACTCAAAACCTATTGGTACTCCCATGGTAACTAGATGCAAGTTAACATAAAATGATGATTCTCCTAAGGAAAATAAAATAAAATATAGGTCAATAATTGGTGGATTGCTCTACTTAACTCAGACCAAACTAGAAATTATGAATGTTGTATGTATGGTTGCTATATTTCAGGCTAGATTTTAGGAAGACTCAAAACCTATTGATACTCCCATGGTAACTAGATGCAAGTTAACATAAAATGATGATTCTCCTAAGGAAAATAAAATAAAATATAGGTCAATAATTGGTGGATTGCTCTACTTAACTCAGACCAAACTAGACATTATGAATGTTGCATGTATGGTTGCTAGATTTCAGGCTAATCCAACAAAATCCCATGTGACTGATGTAAAGATAATTTTCAGATATCTAAAGGGAATGGTTGATTTTGGACTTTGGTATCCTAAGGATGATGATGTTACTTTGAATGCATATACTAATGTGGATTCGGTAGGAGATGTTTATGACAGGAAGAGTACTAGTCGTGGTGCCTTCTTCCTAGGGAAGAAGCTAGTGTCATGGTTGAGCAAAAAATAGAATTTCATTTCTCTAACTATTGTTGAGGTAGAGTATATTGTTGCTGCAAACAACTATACTCAAGTGATGTGGATGAAATAGATCTTGAAAGATATCAGAGTGGTATATGATGTACCTATTTCCATATACTATGACAACTCAAGTGAAATTAACATATCAAATAATTCGGTGCTACACTCTAAGACCAAGCATATATCAATCAAGTTTCACTTTTTGAGGGAAAAAGTGAGTGAGAAAGAAGTTAGATTGGATTATGTGCCTACCAAAGAACATATTATAGAAATTTTCACCAAGCCATTGCCAAAGGATAATTTTGAGTATCTTAGAGGGATGCTAGGGGTAATTACCCCTCTTGATATGAACTAGAGATATATTTGCTTGCATCAATCTACATGCTTAATTTCTACATTTAGATTCAGATTAATGTTTCAGTGGCTGCTACTCAAAGGGATTAGTTAGATGTGTAGATATGTGGTTCAAAGCTTTTCTGTGGGAAGATAATGCTTATCTTTACCACTAATTTCAAAGGGGGAGAAGAGCAATTTGAAAAATTGCCACTTATTTGGGGAGAAGATCATGTGGAGTAAGTGTTGTTGCATTGATGGTGTTTTTCAGATCATGTGTTTCCGTCAATTACAAAGGGGGAGATTGTTGGATGTTGTGGTTGTGTTTCTAATATTTGGTTGTCATTGATGTCAACAATATTTTCATTTCATGTATTGAAGGTTGTATATGTCGAGGATATTGAGAAAATTGTAAAAGGAAGTATTGAAGGTTCCCAATGGTTCAATGAAGGTCATGAAAGTATCTTGTTCTATACATTGAAGATCAACTATTGTGGACTAAAGGGTTTATTTCTGAGAGTATCTAGTTCATGTATTAGAAGTTTTAGAGGCCCACATGAAGATTTGATCATGTTATGATCAATTGTACTATGACAGTATTTTTGTGTGTTTTGTTAGTGTTCCTAATTGAAGATTATGTAATTATGATAATCTCTATTGTTGAGGATGCTTCTCTATTAGTTCCTATTGTTTTTGGATACTCCTAGATCATTCTCTATTCATGTTGTACGTTTGCATTGATTGGAGTGCTCATGGTCAAAGATTTTTCTCAGTATGTTTGGGTCTTCATGTTCTTGGCCAACATGGTGGTTGTAGCATGTTGTGGATCTTTGGTGATTAAAATTTGAATGTTCAGCATGTTCAAGGACATTTTTTTAAGTCTTCATAATGTTGTGGCCAATGGTGTTTGATTCACATGAATAATTATTATGTATTTTGGGCTGGAAGTTTGTAATTATTTTATTATTTCTTTGTGGTTGACTTCAGGTGATGCAATTCATGTTGAAGATATATAAGACCAATTGTTTGATCATTTGGAGTGTGTGTGTGTGTGTGTATGCTCACTATGCAAGTGAAGTGTGTGAGTCATGTGTGTGAATATTTTTTAGATCATTCGAAGGAAGAGTAAAGTTTGGACTAGAGTGTGAAGAAGTTTGAGCGAAGTTTGAAGAAGTATTCCTGTGCTTAACTAGAACTGTAATCAAGCTTTTGAAGAAGCTATTTTCTTAGTTCGCAATCCAGATGGTTTTAATGTAAAATATTTCTTGGGTAGTGAGCCCTCTTGTAATTTAGTAGTGAGCTCTAGGTAGTGTGCTTGATTGCATGTGCATTACCATTATTTTTCATTATACTTTTAACAAGGTATAATATTGTGGACTAACATCCACTATGATTTTTCCCCTAACAAGCTTTGCACATAAAAAGTCTTGGTGTTCTCTATGTTTTTGATGTGTTGATTGCTTATGGAATTTTTCATTCATTAGATGTGAGATTAATGTTAAATTAGGTGTGAAAATTTAAATAATCTGTGACAATTGATTCACCCCCCCTTAGTTCTCTGTCCTTTTTTTCCAACAAAAACTTCTGGTTGTCTTTGGGGTGAGAAAACCCAAAAGGGGGAGATACATATGCTAGTTGGTATGCACTCACAAACACAAAGGTTTCTATGGGGAAAGTTTTTTCCCTAGATGGGCTTCCCGCTCAACCATCTCAAAGTTATACCTCCTGATATCTTTAATAAGGTTCTACAAGGGAAAATGTTGGTTCATGCTTCATGAGATAGGAAAAGCTCTGTATTCTTAGAACTCATCAACAAAAAGGAACATACCAGAGGCATACAAGTTATGTTATGCAAGGTGTTAAAGATATAAAATTTAAAATATAAAAGATGTTCAAAGGAGTCTAGTTAAGTTTATGCAAGGTCACTCACTTAGGGAACATTGTGTCTAATGTCTCAAAGAGAGGACCAATCAAAGAATAGTATATTCACAACTTAGGGGATGTAGTGCATCACATCAAGCCACCAAGAGGAATGTAATATGCTAGGATACATCACACTTATGAAGCACGTCACACCCAATGTCATCCACAAAGTTACAAACATATCATATGAATGGCAAGGCTACACCAAGAACCAAGAATGCAAATAAATTAATGGTAATGGATGCCCCCACTTTAAAGGAATTGCTACACACCATTCTGTGAGTAATTACTTTAAAGTAGTGAAGGAAAGAAAATGCAAAAAGAAAACAAGGCATGAGATCCAACTTGTAAATCCCTATGCCAAGTCATAGGTTTCCAAGTAAGGTTGTGCCATGTCAATGAAAAGGGAAAACAAAAGAAAGGGAGTTGTCCCCTAGAAAAGAGCACACCAGAAACATAAGGGGTCTATGGATTTTAGGTCAGTATATTTGGTGCTACAATGTTTTGATGAAAGAGCTAAAACTTTTCATCATTCCCCAAAAGCACATAGAACTAGAAGAATGCCACAAAGAGAGAAAAAAGAAAAGAAAAAGAAAGTCTGGTTTGGGTCAACATGGAAGAGACATTGAAGTATTAACACTTTGCAACATCCGCGAAAGGAAAACACAAGTGGAAAGAAAACAAAAAAGGTAAAAGAAAAGAAAAATATTTTGGGTCAACATGAAGGAGACATTTCATTTTCAATGGCTTGCATCATCCCCAAAAGGAACAACACAAGAAAAAGAAAAAAAGGAAAAGTAAAAGGTACCTTTTGGGTCAACATGGAAGAGACATAGGGCATCTTTATGCTTTGCATCATCCCCAAAAAGGAAAAATACAAAAAAAAAGGGAAAAAGAAAAAGGACCTTTTGAGTCAACATGGAAGAGACATAGGGTGTCTCAACGCTTTGCATCATCTCCAAAAGGAAAACACAAAATAAAAAGGGAAAAAGAAAAAGGACCTTTTGGATCAACATGGAAGAGACATAGGGCATCTCAATTCTTTGTTTCAACCCAAAAAGGAAAACAAAAAACAAAAATGAAAAATACAAAGGATGACATATAGAAGAATAGAGGTAGAAATAGAGCAAGTGTACAAAGAGAGGGAACATCAAACCCACATTATAGGAGAACACAATACACACATGAAAGTGAAAAAGGACAAATAAAAAGAGAAATGCAAGAAAAAGCTAGCTAGGAAAATGCGATTCAACCATCTAACATGTCATTTGTGTCCTAATCATGTTCAGTATAATGCGAGGGCAGTTGACTATCCAAAGGAAGAATGACAAGTGCCAAACTAGGATTCATACGAGGTTCTTCACTTGGTTCAAAGAATTTATCATTTAAGCTCATGGTAGATGAAAATTAAGATTTTAGATCATTGTGCATTTCTTAATCTATTTTTTCTATCGTTGCATCATCATCAACATTAGGGTATGTGCAAGATCATCATGGAAAAAACAAGCCCTTAAGTGACAAAAAATTCAAAAAAATCAATGTTAGGCAACTTGACATAAAAATTTGAATAAATTATCTATATTATTTCAAAAATATGTAAGAATAGAATCTGTAGAAAATTAAATGTAGTTTCTAAACTACTAGGTTTATTTAAAAATAAATAACAGGTATTTGGTGAAAATTTGAAATTTCAATGTAGTAGTACTTAAATTTCAAGGAAAAAATAAGTAGGTGTCTGTCTGACCACCCTAACCATAATAAAATGATAACTTTTTTATTATAATATTTTATATATAAATAGAGGACTCATATTCGGATGTGATGCATTTTTTTTGTAATTTTTTCCAAGTGAATAATTAATTATGATTTTTATTACAACTTTTAAAAAATATAAAACTTGTATGTCCTAATTCACCTTTAACTTGGTAAAAAATTCATGAAATTTTATTTTATTTTTTTAATCCTATAGTATGTGAAGCATAGAATGTGATGCATGTTTTAGATTCAAAAAATGTGATACAGTTTGAAATTTATAGATATTTTTCAATCAGCCTATCGATCAGGACTTTAGTTGTAATTCTAATAGAAAATTAATAGTAATTACTTATTTAATTCAAATTAAAGCATAATTTATATTGGTGTAAAGTTGAGAATCTCCTCTAAAAACCCTTTTCGTTTCATCAATTTTGGGTTAAAAAAAAGTCGTCAACTACATACCCTACAAATACCCATAATATTGCCACTTTTTAGCCCATCATGATCCTGCACATACCCATCATCAAGATTGATGATAATGGTAGGATGAAGGGTGTTTCTAAGGAAGGATGTATCAAAAGTTGTGGCTATTGGATTGGTTCAGTTTGTTGTGAAAGTTGGACTAGACTATCTTCTGGTAGGTGAGGAGAATGAGGGTGATTATCTATTATTTTTGTCAAAGGAAGAGATTGGTTTTCTTTATTTTCTTCCATTTGAGATTGATGTGAGGAGACGACGACAACACCTACATTACCTAGCACCACAATTTCACTTAATTGTATTTTGAAGTTGTTGAGGTGTAAGAGCAAATTGAGTCATTATAGGTTCTTCTGCTTCCGAAGGAGGAAGAACAAAAGAAACATAAGAGGATGGATCAATCACTTTCTCTTTAGTGTTATACACTTGTTTAATGTGAGGCATGATAGGATTGGGTTTATTTTCTCTTATTCTTTTAAACAATGGAGGGGAAGTTTGTAAGGGTGGTTGTATGGTTTACTCAATGTTGGAATCAGGCTGAAGCATGGCTTCATCTATGATAGAAGGTGTGGAATTGGATGGGGATTTGTTAAGAAGAGAAAACTTGGCTATTTGTTTGGCTTTGAACTTTTGATAGGCTATGAAAAATAATTCCTTTCAAGGGGTGATGGGTTCCATAGGTTCAAGCCAAAAGGCTTCTAAGGAAAAATTGTCTTTAAAAGATAATGGATTAAAGCCACTGTGGTGTATGGTAAATATTTCATTTCCATGTCGAAAATTCAAACATTTGTGAAACATTGATGGGACCACTTTCATTGAACAAAGCCGAGGATGGCCTAGCCACAAACGAAATTGATCTAATTTTGGAATAATTGAAAATGTTACATACAAAGTTGTGGGTCCTATCTATAATGGGAGCACGATCGATCTGATGGTAGGGAATGCAAAACCAGTATGTGTTTTAATCCATGCATTTGGTTTATTATAATCATCTTGAAAGAGATTGTGTAATACTAAAAACATTTCTATGATTGTGCATTCTTACCATAGGTGAGATCTATTAATATCCCATTGGTGGGCTTATAATAGATTTTGTCGGCTATGTAAAGAGGACCATCAGGAATATTTTGAAGTATATCTTTAGAAGAAAAATTTATATCAAGAGATTCATTGGTTTGGCACTTACAAGGGATAATGTCTATCGCACCCACAATTTTATCCATACAATTAACTTGGGTAACCATTGGATTTATATCATCTTGTTCACTATTTGTATCAACATTCATTATATCAATGTTTGAAGGTTCACTAGCCTTGACAAATGAAATATTGTGTTTAGGCATGGAGTTGGTGAAAAATTGTAAATTTTGGTTAGGGGGTGCAACAGACTTATTTCCTTGATCATTAACACCCACAATGGTTAAACGGCCTGAATCAATGAGGTCTTGAACTAAATGTTTTAGATGCTTACAGTGATCAGTTTCATGTCCATTTTGATGATGAAAATGACAATAAGAATTTGGATTAAAGGTAGGTGGTAAAGTTTGAGTGGTATCAAGTGGTTTAATAGTTGGCAAAGTGATCATTTGTTGTTGAAGCAATTGGTTCATTCTGTTATGGAGGGCATCGAGTAAGGGGGTAAATTGTCTCTTTGCATCCCATAGGTATAAGGCACCATTGTTTTAATAACTGCAACTTAATTTCGAATTGGTTGGGTTGGTGTTTGTGGTTGAGGAGGCAAATTGAACTATAAAATGCCTCTATTTTGTTTGTGAAAGTTTTGTGTGTTATTTTGGTTTTGTCATTCAGATTTGTTAGCTCGATTAGAAGTGGACTTTGAGTATTGACTAGAAACCAAGTTGTGATAGTCACATAATGTTGTACATAAATGCATAAATGAAGGGAATTTCATCATATTTAATTTATTCTGAAGGTTTGTGTGCATGTTTTTGATAAACATCTTTTGTATATGTGCATCAGGAATCTTAACATTAATTTGAGCATACAAGGACTAGTATCATGAGATGAAATCAGTTGGTTTTTTGTCTATGTTTTTTCTACATCAGATGAGGTTAGCCATCCTCTTTTTAGGAGTCAAGTGAAATTGAAAGTGACTTATTTTCAGCATCCACCAATCCATTGAATGATCAAATGGAATGATTGAGAAAGTTGGAAAACCAATCTAATGCACTATCTTTCAAGGCCCTTGGAAAATTTTTGGCTAAGAGTTTATGATCAAGGACAAAATCATTGCATAAAGTTGTATAAGCATTAACATGGTTGATAGGGTCTCCTTTACCTCCATATTTCTCAAACTGAGGCATTTCTATCCCTTGTGGCATTAGGGTAACTCGTAATATTTCTAAGGATAGGG
>VDFB02000015.1:472192203-472238265 GCA_007258455.2 Sequoia sempervirens
AAAAATCCTCATGAATATTAATGACCTTTTCGTGTAGGATGGAGTTTTTTGGGTGTCAACATTCATTGGATGGAAAGGTGAAGGCATAGAAAGTGTATTAATAATGCCTAATGCACCATTGACCATACTAGGATGAGAAGATCTTGAGATCCCAAGGTCCATAACGAAGGTGCTATCGTGGGAAGTGATGAGTCTAGAATTTCAGCCCACAAAAGGATTATCAATGGGGCACCAAACAATCATACAAGTATCACAAAAGATGGGGTGAATGTAAACGCAAGGTAATCTAGGAGTTCAAAATGAAAATAATAGAAATTATGCTAACTATAATAGAGAAGTAACTACATAAAACAAAAATGAAAAAAATGCCAGAAAATGTCTCAAAATGCAATATGAACAATGTAGGTGGACTGATTCACCTAGGGTGGTGAATGAGTCCAACTATGAGATTTTTTTTTGTTTTTCGAAAAAATTAATGTGAGTCGAATTCTTTTTAGAATGCAATGAAGGATGTAGATGCAAATTTTTTTAGTTTTTTCAATTATATGCAATGCAAAAATGAAATTTAAATAAAGCTTTCACTAATACAATATGAAAAGTCCTAGAATGCAAGAAAAAAACATACCCTAATTGAATGGTTATGCAAGTGTGATCTAGGATATAATATGTGAATGAAATTAGAAATGAAAAGTGTTCAAAAAGTAGGTTCACTAAAATGAACTATAGATTTTTGGCACTATAGGACTTTCAAGTACTTCTAGGGGTTTATACCTAAATGGAGAAAGAAGAGCCAAAATTCTAGGTAGGTTCATTCAAGTTATGTAATGGGTTTGAACTTTTGATAGGCTATGAAAAAGAAGTCCTCTCGAGGGGTGATGGGTTCCATAGGTTTGGGCCAAAATGCTTCTAAGGAAAAAATACCTTTAGAGGATAATGGATTAAAGCCACTATGGTGTAAGGTAAATATTTCATTTCCATGTGCAAACTTCAAACATTTGTGAACCACTGATGGGACCGCTTTCATTGAGTGAATCCAAGGGTGGCCTAGTCGTAAAGGAAATTGTTCTCATTGTGGAATAACTAAAAATGTTACATCCAAAGTTGTGGGTCCTATCTGTAATGGGAGCACGATCAATCCAATCATAGGGCATGCAAAACCAATATGTTTTTTAATCCATGCATTCAATTTATTATAATCATCATCATAGAGATCATGTAATACTAAAAACTCTTTTATGATCACATTCTCACCACACGTAGGGTCTATTAATATCCCATTGGCGAGCTTATCATAGATTCTGTCGGCTATGTAAAGAGGACCATCATGAACTTTTTGAGGTATATCTTTTGAAGAAAAAGTGATATGAAGAGATTTATTGGTTTGGCCCTGATGATTGAAAATGTCTATCACACCCACAAGTTTATTCATAGGATTAACCTTAGTAACAGTTGGAGTTATATCATGTTGTTTACTATTTTTATAAACATTCATGACATCAATGTTTGAAGGTTCACTAGCCTTGACAAATGAAATATTGTGTTTATGCATGGAGTTGGTAAAAATTTGTAAATTTTAGTTAGGGAGTGCAACAGACTTATTGCCTTGATTATTAACACCTGCAATGGTTAAACGACCCAAATAAATGAGGTCTTGAACTAATTTTTTTAGACACTTATAGTGTTCTATGTCATGTCCATTTTGGTGATGAAAATGACAATAAGCATTTGGCTTAAAGGCAGGTGGTAAAGGTTGAGTTGGATCAAGTGGTTTAACAGTTTTAAAATTGATCATTTTTTGTTGAAGCAATTGGTTCATTGTGTTATGGAGGGTATCGGGTAAGGGGGTAAATTGTCTCTTTGGGTCTCCATAGGTATAAGGCACTGTTGTTTTAACAACTACAACTTGATTTGGAATTGGTTATGTTGGTGTTTGCATTTCAGGAGGAAGATTCAACTGTTAAAAGGCTCTATTTGGTTTGTGAAAGTTTTGTGTCTTATTTTTGTTTTGTTGTTCAAATTTGTCAGCTTGGTTAGAAGTGGACTTTGAGTCTCAACTAGAAACTGAGTTGTGATATTCACATAAGGTTGTCCATAAATCCATAAATGAAGGGAATTTCATCATAGTTAATTTATCCTAAAGGTTTGTCTACAATTTTTTGATAAACATCTTTTGCAAATGTGCATCAGGAATCCTAACATTAATTTGAGCATACAAGTACTAGTATCATGAGATGAAATCAATTACTTTTTCATTTTTGTTTTTTCTACATCACATGAGGTCATCCATCATCTTTTTTGGAGTCACGTGAAATTGAAAGTGACTTATGAAATCATCCACCAATTCATTGAATGATCAGATGGAATGATTAAGCAAGTTGGAAAACCACTCTAATGCAATATCTTTCAAGGTCCTTGGAAAATTTTTGGCTAAGAGTTTATCATCAAGGACAAAATCACTGCATAGAGTTGTTTAAGCATTAACATGGTTGATAGGGTCTCCTTTACCTCCATATTTCTCAAACCAAGGCATTTCTCTCCCTTGTGGCATTGGGGTTCATAATATTTCTAATGGTTTTTACAAACATGAAATGTGGGTGGAGGGTTTTTACCTTGGCTAATGGTGCAAAGTTGTTGTTGCATGGATGAAACAATGTTAAGGAGTTCTATAAGAATAGGGTCAGGGTAAGTGGTTTGAGGTGGAAGGGAGAATAGTGATGGAGTATAAGTGATGTTAGGGGAAGTGAAAGGAATACTAAGGGGTGTGAAGGTGGTGGAGGGAACTTGCTTTGCCAAAAGAGAACTAGGAATGCTAGTTGGAATTGCGAAAGAACGAGCCATATGACTAAACTGGGTATGTGTAGGATTATGATGGGCCAAAAAGTGGCAATATTATGGGTATTTATAGGTTATGTGGCTGATGAATTTTTTTTACCCAAAATTGGTGAAATGAAAAGGGTTTTTAGAGGAGATTCTCAGCTTTCCACCAATATAAATTATGCTTTAATTTGAATTTAATAAATAATTATTATTAATTTTCTATTAGAATTACAACTAAAATCTTGATCGATAGGTTGATTGAAAAACATCTATAACTTTCAAACAGAATCACATTTTTTGAATCCAAAAAATGTGTCACATTCTATGCTTCACATACTATATGATTTAAAAAAGAAAAATTAAATTTCATGAAGTTTTGACCAAGTTAAGGTGGTCAGACATATGTGTTTTTATATTTTTTAAAAGTTGTAATAAAAAATTCATAATTAATTATTTACTTGGAAACAAATTACAACAAAAAAAGCATCACATCCAGACATGAGTCCTCTACTTATATATAAAATCTTAAAAAAAAATATTATCATTTTATT
This sequence comes from Sequoia sempervirens, assembly GCA_007258455.2. Taxonomy (NCBI): domain Eukaryota; kingdom Viridiplantae; phylum Streptophyta; class Pinopsida; order Cupressales; family Cupressaceae; genus Sequoia; species Sequoia sempervirens. The sequence goes on from VDFB02000015.1 coordinate 472,195,572, forward strand.
ATGGTTAGGGTGGTCAGACATACACCTACTTCTTACTTTTTCTCTAAAATTTAAGTACTACTACATTCAAATTTCAATTTTTCACCAAATAGATTTTATTTATTTTTAAATAAACCTAGTAGTTTATAAAATATATTCAATTTTACACATATTATATTCTTACATATTTTTGAAATAATAAAGATAACTTATTCAAATTTTTACGTCAAGTTGCCTAACATTGATTTTTCTAATTTTTTGCCACTTAAGGGCCTATTTTTTCCATAGTGATCCTGCACATACCCAGTTGTCACATAGTTGTGGTGACCTAAGGAGTGGTATAAGTTGGTGTGGATGCTATGGTTGAAGGGGGAGGAACTTGAGGTCGTCCTTGGCTTATATGAATTTTTTGGGATTGGGTATTAGAAGAGGCATGTTTATTGTAAATCTCAACAATTATTTTCATAACTTGGAAGACATCATCACTTTCAATTGAGCAATAAAGGTTTTTGATTGGGGGTATGGCGGTGGTGCAAATATTTTGAAGGGACAAGTTTTTTTGTAAATGTGCAAAATTCTTGTGAATATTAATGACCTTTTCTTGCAGGATGGAGTTATTTTGCATGTTGTTGATGGTACAAATAACACATGTAAAAAGAATATTGCTACTATGTTTCTCCTAAAAGAGAAAGATGATCACATGGGTATCTTAGCTCCCAAGGTCTTTGTAGTTGGTTGTCAACTATGCTGATGTTGCTCAATGGTCAATGTAACATTAATATTGAACGAGCCTGTTGGTGTTGAGCTTGTGGATTGTTCTGGGATCAAACATAAACTAAAACCTACTCTAGCTGGGGCTTTTAAAGAAAAAACAAAAGATAGATAAGAGCTTTGAAACAAAAAAGAATGAAAATTCATCTAACTTAACCAGACTTGTTATCTTCTAAGCAATTTGTTAACTAAAACTACAGAACAAAGTAAACTTGTGATTGACACATAGCCTCTTTCATTCACAGTGCTAATTCAAATAATAGATTGCAAGTTACCATTTAAGAAAAACATAGAATAAGACTTCAATACTTGAAATATTTTCAAATCAAATGATTAAATTAATACAAATATCATTCTGGAACACAATATGAAGTAGATTAAATCTGATTGCTTCTACTGCTAGTGGAACAGATAAGCAATATTTACAAAGTTGGCACAATCACCAGTGTACAGAGAATCCATATCTTTAGATTGTTCCCCTCTACACTAAGAGAGCTGGAAAGATACATCTACTCTATTCTCCTCCTGTTAATTGATTAACTCCCTAAGTTTTTCTAACTCTTCTACCACTACTTCTACCCTTTTCGTTATTTGACTGATCCTTCTATTAACCTTCTAACCCCTTTACAAAGAGGCAAGGATGCCATATATATAGAATGTAAAAAAAAGGAATGTGTTGGCTACTGTTTTAGGGGTTTTACAAAATATCTGCTTTCAGGAGGTTCAACTTTTAGATCTTTTTGAAGAGAGTTAATGTTGCATTCAATGTGAAGCCATGCTATCCATGTTGATGATGGCTTGACCTCAAGAGAAACCTTCAGATCTTTTGTAGCTGCAGCATTTACTCCATGCCTTCGTGTCTATCTTTCAACTCCTTTGAAGGGCTGATTTGAATGATCTAAAGCCTTTTTCCATTAATACTGATCTACCTCTCGCTAGTGGTCACTACAACTATCCCCTATGACTTGTGTTTGCTTCTTCCCTATAGACCTCTTCAAGCCTTAGACCCTTCTTTCATTGACTATCTTTGGTAGCATCATCGGGCTTCCCTTTAGATCTAAATATCATCACCCGAGCTAATCCATCACCCCTTTGATCTCAGAAGGAGCCCATCTCATTGGCATCCTATAGATTTCTTACACAGGGGTGGTCAATTGGTCAAAGGGACAATGAGTCACTGCTTTAGTTTCTTTTGATTGGCCAAGCATGTGCCATGCATGCTTCTCAGGTGGTAAAAGGTGGTTTGAATGGCATCGCATGTTGGTGAGACACTCATCGTGTCACCCCAATGCGATTACGTCTCTCCCAGCAACCATCGACATAGCTTTAGATAGTTGGCAAGATATCCTGGAAAGTTTTGTAAGTCATACCAATACCACAAGACCTATTGGAAAGACTGCATTCCTTCAGAAAGACCACATGGTGAAGTCCCTCGTCTCTCAGCGAGCCCATCCTATATCATTAAGACTTTACTTATTCGGCAAGAGGTTATGGTGAAGGGATAACCCTCAGCGAGCCCATTCATTATGTCAGGGAGACCTTGTCATGTTGGCAAGATGTTATGGTGATGTCCTCCCTATCAATGAGACCTCTCATATCAACAAGACATTTACTTGAGCCCACTATGTTACATCGAAGGATGACCCCTCGACAAGACACATGTTAATCATCCAGACCTCTTGCCGAAGGCAAAATTATTACCAAGCTAAGAGCACTTCAGTGGGACCCTTCATTAGTTGGCAGGATGTCTCTCTGAGGCCTTCATTTTTCAACGTGACTCTACCGGGTCGGCAACACCTTATCTCCTCATCTAGACCTCCCAACAAACTTTACTTTCCCTAGTGAGCACATTCATGTCACAGAGACTTCCTTGTTTCGGGAAGACCTCACCCCGAACTCTTGCCTCTCTCATGGAGCAATCTTGGGTCGGAAAGACCTTATGGAGAAGTCTTCCTTTTTCTCCTTAAGCTCAAGATTCTTCCACTTCAGGGAGACTTCTTTGTTTCAGGGAGATTTTTCCCCTTCGGCAAGACCTTTCGCTGAAGGGAGTACCTCTTGGTGAGATCCTTTTGAGCTCAAATTTATTTTGGCGAGAGCTTGCTTGGTTGGTGAGACCTCATACCGGATTCAAGATATTACCTCGAGGGCACAATCCCTTCGACGAGACAACACTTAGTCGTCGAGACCCTTTGTTGAAGACACCCTACTTTGTCGATGTTGCTTCATTCTGTTGAGACTCTAATGGATCGACAAGACTTGTGCTGATATTACTTCATGTCAGCGAGACCTTTCCTCTTCGCTGAGACCTCACTCCAATGTCTTGGCCTACCAGCGAGACCCTTTGTAGTTTTTAGTGTAATTAATATTTAATTACACTTGCACAACTTTACTTAGGTAATTATTTATTTCCTAGGTTAATTATTTTTATCATTATCTTTTGAGCTATCTTTTTGCTCAAGATAAGATTAGGGTTATGCATCTTTTCTTTTATAAAGAAAATCATTATCATGTAATTATTGAATTCTCGAATAATATTATGTTGCACATTCTTTTGCAACCTCTCTGCTTTTTTTAATTTTCTCTTCTGTGGAAGGTCTTTTTGGTTTGCAAATCTGATCTTGGTTTCTAACATGGTATCAGAGCTTTGATTTGTAGCCCTTTCTCATATTTTTGAGAGATTCGGTGCAGAGTTCGTTTGGGATTCCTCAAGGGTTTCATACCTTGAGTTTGTCTCTCTATTTGGGTGCTCTTGCATGGTTACTTTCGGTGCACATTGGAGGAAATCTTAGCTCATTTTTGAGTTTAGAGCTATCGAAAAAGTCAAGATCGACTTTTGTTCCACCTGAATCTGACATTTTATGCTAGAGTTATGAGGGTTTGAAGATTTGCCAGATCTAGGAGTTGCGAAGCTTCTGGTGCATTTTCAGGTAGATCAGACCTCGCCATCAAATCCAGAGCATCTGAGAGATGAAAAATGACATATAATACGCCCTATTTCGGCGTCGGGAGCTTCTAAGGAAATTTTTTATTGTTTCAAAGGTTGTACGGCATTCGTTCTGCTCCTTGCACGTAGATTAAAAAAAATTGGCCCTGGTAATAATTTTCTTATTTTTTTGGCTTTATTTTTTGTCAGAAAATTAATAATTTTTTTGGAAAAGTTGTTTTGATTTTTTCAAAAAAAAAACAAGAAAAAACTGGGTGAATTTTTTAGTTTGGGCACTTTTATTAAAGGTACCTGTAGGTACCTGCACCTTGAGGGCCTGCGGGTCCCTCACTGTACCATCTGGCAATGGAAGAGCCAACTAGCGGCCACTTGCAGCCATCCTCACCTACTGTCGGCTCCTCCCAAAGGCTGGCGGTCAGAATCCTGCAACAAAATCCAGCCGACAGCCTTCAAATCCGACAACCCTCAATTTTCTCCATGAACAGGTAAAGAAACCAGGAACTTGGAAGGAAATCCGATCAGATGCAAAAATCAATAGCGATGGTGAAGAATATTCTCCACAAAGATTCTAGAATCAGAATATTCTGAAACATGCAGATTTTTTACGAAATTTTTTTCTAGCCATGCAAAATTTTTCCAGTAGGGGGCATTTTTTTTGCCCCAATGGCTAGATGGCTGTCAAATTTAACACAGTGAAGTGCTGACATCATCATGACGTCACCCGCCCATATGGCCCTCTTTGCCCCTCCTAGCCCTGATTTTTCCTAAGGAAGCAATTTGTTTCTTTTGGTCATAACTTGGGCATACGGTATTGAAATCGAGTAAACGAGATATCACCAAAAAGATGGTTCCGAGCATTTTCTAGTGGTGTTATTTATTTTTCACTATTTTACTATTTATATTCATTTATATATATTCCAAGTCAGATGTTTATTTTGGACTTCTGAGTTCATAACGTTTTTCCACGATCTCCAATTTGTCTTCTTTGCGGCATTGGAAAGGTATTGAGGAGCTCTATCTTGTTGTACATGCACTTTTTTATGTATCTATCCCAAGTTTTTTGTTATTCCAGATTTGTCCTGATGGGTGTTTTGGAGATTACTTGGATGTTTTGGCAGTTGGAAAGGTGAAACTTGAACATTTGTACTTCATTTCAGTACCACATCATGTTATTTTCTATTTATGCACATTAGCATTCTCTCCTTTTACAATCATTGGGTTATTGTAATAAATGAACTGATATAAATTTCCATTCAGGGGGGTTTCTTGCATAATAAATCTGATTACAGTGTAATTTTCACTTTGATCTCCATTCCATCTTGATTTGTTGGCAACTCATATGGGTTATCTGGTCTCTTAATTTCTTTTGGCCACATTTTCGCTATAGCTTGACACATATCAGATTCATCGGTTCACACTTTAATTGAGAGATTATAGTTCTTAATCCAAATTGGTTTAGATCTTTCTTAGTTTGAGAGCCATGTTTTTATGGTTATTGTTCCAGAGTCTATTTTGGGTACTCCTTCCCATGGAAGAGTTTTAGTCACAGTTTGGCATCGACATCGAGATACATGGTTTCTAGATTTTGTCATCATCTCATCTATTGTTGCTTCATAGATTCCAGTGTTGTTCTAGTTTGTGAGTTTTCCAGTGTTCCATGGCATCAGATCTGCTGTCACATTTTGATTCCAGTTTTGGTTTCAGTTGTAGATAGAGGTATCTTTCCTTGCTTGTCAGATTGCAGTTCCAGAGTTACTCCACAGTGATCTTCCAGGGCTTCAATGCAGCAGTCATCTCATTGTAGGGGGGTTTTGTCCCACTGGGTGTTCCTTCTCTACCTCATTATTCCATTCATACATGGGTACCTGATCAGGCCTTGTTGTCGGGACCCATTCATGATTTCTTGCATTCATCTTAGTTTTAGGTGCATGCTTTGTTAGTCTCCCTAAGTTGCACTTATGGGGGGGTGTTAGTGTAATTAATATTTAATTACACGTGCATCACTTTACTTAGGTAATTATCTATTTCCTACATTAATTATTTTCATCATTATCTTTTGAGCTATATTGTTGCTCAAGATAAGATTAGGTTTATGCATCTTTTCTTTTATAAAGAAAATCATTATCATGTAATTATTGAATTCTCAAATAATATTGTGTTGCACATTCTTTTGCAACCTCTCTGCTTTTTTTGATTTTCTCTTATGTGGAAGGTCTTTTCAGTTTGCAAATTTGATCTTGGTTCAAGATAAGATTAGGGTTATGCATCTTTTCTTTTATAAAGAAAATCATTATCATGTAATTATTGAATTCTCGAATAATATTATGTTGCACATTCTTTTGCAACCTCTACCTTTTTTTATTTTCTCTTCTGTGGAAGGTCTTTTTGGTTTGCAAATCTGATCTTGGTTTCTAACAGTAGTTGCTAAGACCTTTTATCAAACATAAATCTTCTCTTTGATGTCCCCCTATTGTCACCAAGACCCCTTTTTAGTCATACCAATATTCATTCTCTATTTCACTTGTGTCACTGTAACACTCTCTTGCCGAGGAGACGTCCCAAAGACGCCCTATGTATCACCGAGAAACCTCCATAAGTTCACTTTGTTGCCATGACAATATAATTTTCTCACTAATGAAGCAACATGTCGGTGTGACATCATGGGCCGGCAAGACTGCAAGACCTCATATTGATAGACCCCTTTTGTGCTTTATCAGCGAGACCCGACACCCTCACCAAGACATCTGTCTGCCTCAAGAATTTCTCACTGATGATATATCCTTATCGATGGTCAGAAAGACTTAAGGTGCTCGGAAACACCACACACTGAAGACACAACTCTTGCTAAAGTATTTTCCCGTTCCGCGGTAGTTGGTGAGACATGAAGAATTTTTTGAGATTTCACTCCGAAGGAAAAATATTCCTCTGATATGTGTATCCCTCTATTGCCAGTCAGTGAGACATCAAGATCTCACCAAGACCTTTCTCCGAAGGAGGCTTTCACATCAATGGTGAAACTCTTAGTCATCAGGATGATGATTGATGTCTTTCTGATAGGTCTTGCATGGGAATTCCAATCACTATGACATCCCTGAGGTCTTGCCAATAGGCAACATAGATGCCTATTAACCAAATTCACTGGTAATTAGCAAGACATCTGCAAGGTCTTGCTAACTTTCTTCTTAGAGGAAAATTATGACCAACTAGATTAAGGAATGCATTCCAACTGAGCTCCCTTGGAAAATATCATCATGTGTGTGATTTAATCTTGTAAAAGAAAGCTCTGCATTAGTCCTCAGAAGCAAATAACATATTATAATAAAATCCACTATTGCTTGTAATTATTTAATTGAATTCTTAGTAAGAAGAAAACCAACTCAAGCTGAGATAGAGCCAACATTAAATCAGATAGATCAAGAGACACAATTAAGAGGAAAAAAATAAATCCACAAATCAAAGTAGACAACTAAAAGAAAAGAAGACAAAAGAAAAAGGGGGACCTATTTTGTTCCAGAACAAAATGGGGTGGTTATGCAAGGCATAACAAATGGTGACTAGACTAGAAAAATGGTTTAACCATTTTCAAGAAACTGAAGGATTCAGCTACCTAGAACTCATGGTTCATGAACATCACAACTCCAATTGGCTCAGTTTTATCAAGTAAGGTTGAGCTAGAATCTCAAAATGTAAAACCCACAGTAACTAGCCCTAAATCTTTGTGTGTGCTTGATAGTGTATCATCTTTTCATAATGTTTTCCTCATCTTTTGAACAAAAATGTGCAAGATTTGAGCTACCTGAGTTGATTTTCTTTAGCTTTTGTGCAATGATATCCCGGGCATTGTTCTGCTGCCAATTAGGCATCCATAGCCCCGATGGAGATACCTCTAGTTTTCTCACAGCATTGCTCTACTGCCAGTTAGGTGTCCATAGCCCTGGTAGAGATACTGGAATCACCCATTCATATTGAGTCCTCTTTTCCTATTAGATAATTCTCTCTTTCTCTTCTTCTTTTCTTTGAGTTTTAGATATTTCAAATGCTCTCTATTTTTTTTTTTTTTAATATGTCAGATGCTTAACATCTGTCCTGGACTGAAAACTACCATGGACCTCATAACAGTGCTTAGGAGATCATATTTTTCACTCAAATCTTACACACTATCACCCTATGAAAAATATATCATTACAAAGGAGATGATCTTGATGATTTGTGACAAATTCAGAGGAGCCAATGAAGGTTATTTACTTTGTACCTTGTTTTCAAGACCCTCCACAATTCTTATTGGCAACGAGCATAAAACAAAGAGTTTAGGAAAAAATCACCCAATCAACGAACTTGGAAATATCTAAACCACCTCTCCCCCAATGACCAAAGTATGCCTTGAATAACAACCACCATTTTGAGAAGGGAAAGAACAGATAAACCCCAAAGAACGAAACAAAACAAAAACCAACAGAACAAAGGAAACAGAAAAACAGAAAGAAAGGACAAAACAACAAACAACAAATTATTTACAAACAAAAGAGCAAATTACTTACACAAAGAGCCATAGGTTATTCACATAAAGAATAGAGTTATTTACACACAAGGATTATTTACAAGTAGAAACATAGAACCTATTTACACAAATACAAATCATTTACAAATAGGAGACAAATAAATTATTTACATAAAGAACAATGAATTTCTTACATGCAAAACAAAAAATTAACAAGCCTTATGGCTTAAAATAATGTTTAAGAAACTACTCATTGACAAGCAAGGGAACACGTTATCCAGTTAAACTACTCAATCAGAAGGCATTGCCTCCTAGAATCTCAGCAATCTGATAAGGACCTAGCCAGAGTTTATCAAGCTTCTGGTGACTGCCCTTCTTTTCACTAGCTTTATCCCATAACAAAACCAAGTCTGATATCCTAAAAGCTTTGATATTGGCTCTTTTTTCAAACCAACATTTGACAATAGCCTAGTGGCTAAAGAATTGTTGCAAAACAACATCTCTCTACTCTTCTAATTTCAACAAGGCAGCTAAATGTATTTCTATCCTATCATCACTAAAGTATAATTTCTGCATGAACTGAAACATAGGTATCTATAGATGGATAGGGAACACAGGTTCTTTCCCATGCACTAGCTTGAATGGTGAGATCTTTAAAGCAGCCTTGATCCTATTCCTATCTGCCCATAATGCAAACCTTAGCTGGGTGTGCCAGTCTCTAGGATTATTCTCTAGCAACTTCTTAATTACACTAAAAAATTCTTATTGGTTGATACTACAACTCCATTGCCTTGTGGGTAATAGTTTGAAGAATATTTTAAGACAATCTTGTGATCATATGCCCATGAAATGAATTCAACCAAAGAAAAGGAAGATCCATTGTCACATACCAACGTGAAGGGTACCCCAAACCTGGTTGTGATGCATTCGGTGAGGAATTTAATCACTACCTCTGTTGTGTTGTTCTTGTAGGGTATAGCCTCTATCCACCTCATGTAGTAATCAGTGACTGTTAGAATAAACTTGTTTCCTATAGAAGAGTTTGGGTTAATTACCCCAATAAAATCTAGTGCCCAATGGGAAAATGGCCTCACCTCATAGACAGGCTGCAATGGCATGGTCGAGTGGCATTCTTTTGATGCCAAAATATGATATATGTGACATGTTCTCACATGCTGATAGGAATATTTGAACACGCAAGGCCAGTAATAACCAGATGTGAGGATCTATTGTGCCAATGAATCTACAGAACCATGACCTGTGCCATGTTTCCCATGGAATTCAATGATCACATGCTTAGCCTCTTTGTGATCAAGGCATTGTAGGTACACTCCCTCAAAGTTATTACTATATAGCAATCCTCATTTGAACATATAATGAGAGCTCATCATTCTCAGTGTTCTCCTTTGAGTTGAATTCATTCAGTCTAGACATCAATTGTTGAGCATAAAATAGGAAATATCAACATACCAAGGGTCATTGGAGAAAGACTGGGTTGTGTATTGCTAACAAATAATGTTGTCACCAGCATTCACCATGGACTTAGACAAGCCTATACCCCTGACAAGTTTCATGGGGTGTATCTTCAAATCAAACTATTGCAAGATGGCCATCCATTTCCCTCTTCTTTCTCCCAGCTCGCTCTGCATGAGTAGGGACTTCACAACTGCATCAAGGACTAGAGCAATAATCTGACTTCAGAGGATATAATGTTTGAATTTCTTGATAGCTCTGACTAGTGCAAAAGCTTTCTTTTCAAGAGGTGGATACTTAAGTTCAGAATTTTTGAATGGATAACTAATGAAGGCAATTGGCCTTTCCTCTGAGTCTTCTCTTCGTTGCGTTAGAACCGCTACACAGGAGTGTTCAGAGGAAAATGAATAAATAATGTACAAATTGATGTACTAAGAGCTGGTGAGAATCGGTGCCTCTGAAATGGATCACTTAACATGTGAAAACGTAGCCTTTGCCTCATCATTCCACTCTATCTTGGCATCTTTCTTCATCATTTCATTTAGTGGTTTCATGATTTTTGTAAAGCCTGCACATGATAAATTTTCTCACGAAATTGATCTTCCCGAAGAAGTATCTCATCTCTTTCTTGATTCCTAGCCTGGTTATCTTGAGGATGGACTCAACTTGATCTGGATTGATTGATATTCCTCTTTCTGAGATTATGTGTCCCAGGAGTTTCACTTCAGAAACTCTGAATACACACTTTTTGGGATTCAGGGAGACGCCATACTAGATACACCTTTGAAGAACCTTGGATATGTCCGTAGCATGGTTCAATCTATCTCTAGAGAACATTGTTAGGTCATCCATGTAAACAATGATGCATTTACCAATTGGATCCTTGAACGCTATGTCCATGGCACACTGGAAAGTTGCTCCAACGTTCATCAGACCAAATGGCATCCTTCTATATACAAATGTTCCCCACTTTGTAGTGAAGGTTGTCTTCATCCTGTCTTCACAATTGACCATCACCTGATTATATCCAGAATAACCATCCAAGAGTGATATCATCTGAGATCCGTTGACTGTCTGTAACACTTCATCCAGAGAAGGGAGTGGGTAGTTATCTTTTTTTGAAGCTCTATTCAGATTTTTGAAGTCGACACATAGCCTAATCTCTTTTTTCTTCTTGCAGACTAGAACTAAGTTAGCCACCTATGTCGAATGACGTACAGGTAAGATTATCCTTGTAGTAAGCAATTTCTGGACTTCTTTAAAGATCAGTGGTTCAAGCAAGGCATTGACAGGACGTTGCTTCTGTTGAAATGGTTTAACTTCAGGCTTCAAAGGAATAGTATGAGTCATTACAGAAGCATAAAATGTATTTAGGTCCTCATATCCCTAGGCTATTATAGAAATATTCTTCTTTAATGCCCTCAATATGTATTTTCTGATCACTTTAGGGCATGCTTTTCCTATGTAGACATTTCTTTTAGGGCCAGAATCAACTAGGTTAACAATTTCATATTCACTTCCTTTATCTTTAGTTGGGACCTTATCTTAAGCCCTGGGGTCTGAGTCAAAAATTATTTCCAAGGCCACCATTCCCTTGGGAATGATATTGCCTTTTAAATCAAGGACCCCTTCTGTATCAGATTCTCTAGAGTTCCAATCTCCTTGGTCCTTGTTGGACTCATCAATAATTTGTCCTTCAAAGACATCTGAACTTGCTAGGAAAGAAAGAATATGTTGATCATCATGAAAGACTTGAAATTTCCTGACATTGTCATGAATAGATGGGGTAGAAATCAATTCTACTGAGAATTTCTTAAGCTTGGAGCCTTGCATAGGTTCTAGGGTACTTGAAGCAATAGCTAATGAATCAGCCACTTAATTTTCTTCCCTAGGGATTAGACTAATCCCGAAAGCATCAAAGTCTTCAATCAGGTTCCATACCTGATTTCTATATGTTTCTAGCCTTCTATTGTGACATGTGTATTGACTGTGCACCTACTTGATAACTATCTCTGAATCTCCTTTGACCACCAAGGCAGTGACCCTCTTCTTATGTGCAAACATTAGCCCTCGAGCTAATACCTCATACTTTGCTACATTGTTTGTGTATCCAAAATGCAACCTACAGGAGGCAAAGAATGTTTTCCCTTTCAGGATTTTTAACTCAATCCCAACACCACAGCTAGTTTTGGACTTAGATCCATCAAACATGAGGGTCCACAGCTGATCATAAGTTGGGGTTGATCCTTTTGATGTTTTTGCACCTGCATTTGGATAGGATTAGCCAGAAGTGGGGCTCCTTGATCTTTTGCATCAGATATAGGGAAAGAATGCGTTGTAACTTCTTTAGGTACAATTTCTAATCCTTGCTCAGTGATCTCAAGTAATCCATGGCTATCTTGCTGGAAGTCACTTACCTCTTTGATTAATCTCTCAAGTTCTGGCATACTTGTGAGTGTAGGAATGTAGAGCAAGCCTTGGAGTTGTTCCTTATGAGCATGCTGGTTAGGAAATGTGACTGAGGCCAATTGAATTTGGGAAGGAACTTATTTTGGAAGTATCCTATCCCTGGTTAACATTGTTGCTTCTTTGGCTTCAAATGAGAAGTGATCTACAATGGCCTCAAAGTGACTTAAACTAGTTTCCCCAACTTGGGAAACATGATTTAAAATGTGAATCCAGTGTTGGCAATCCAATTCAGAATGATTTTGGTATTACACCCTGCACCAATTAGGGAGTAAAAGACTTTGTAGATTGGTATCTTCTCCTAAGACCAGCTAATCCTATTGTAGCTTCTTGACCAATGCTTGTTGGTTTTCATTAATCACAAAATCAGGGAACTTTTGTATTGGCAATTCTTTAGGATCAAGAACATAAAAGGTTGAAATTTCCTCTCTTTTATAAACCCCTATCTTGGCTTCAAAATAGGCTACCTCATTGGGGAAATCATAGTTAGTGATGATATGCTTGAGGCGAGGTTAACTTTCAATCCTAATCTGTGTAGGGATTCCTCTGCATGGTAGCCACATGTGTGAAAAGTCAAGGGAGAGATACCCCTATACCTTTTATCAAATCTCTGCTCAACAACATACCGTAAGTCTTGGGAATGTCTGCCACTTGAACATCTATATTAGTTTGAATCCTAGGGTCTGATCCTACTTGCACATGTAGGTTTCTGAATTCTCTAACTACATTAACCTCTGTTTTATCGAGTTGGATGACCTTCTTGTTCGTTTGGATAGGGTTCAACCCTAATTTCTTGCATATAGAAAATGGCATAACATTGCCTAAAGCTCCTGAATCTAACAAGAAATTGTGTAGATTCTTCCCACAGATTCTTAAACTTAAGAGAAATGGTGGGGTACCTACCTTGCTCATGTATAAGGTTGCATTCATGTCTGGAGTAGGTGCCACCTTGTTTTTCCCTTTTGATTTATCATCTTGCTCAAAGCTTTTAGCACTATCTCCCTTTGAGCAGGGCACCACTTTAAGATGTCAAAGTATGACAAATAATTTTTTTGTTTCTACATCTCATAAACAATATCAAATTATTTGTTACAGCTTGCATTACCTTTGAAAACACCAGGAGAATTACCTTTGTTATGAAAGTTGCGTGGACCTTTTGGTGGAGGAGGGTTGTTGTCGGTGCTTTAATTTGGAGGAACCATATGATTAGGTGGTGCTAATGTAGTGAATGGACCTTTATTTTGATTCCTCAGGAAGTGTCCTCCCTTTGTCTAAAAGGCTTGGGCATCAGACATGTCTTCCTCTGGTTCATTCTCACTTTGCATTAGGAATGAGGGTTCTTCTTCAAAGAGGTCATAAGCCATTGTTGTATCTACTAAGTCACCTCCTTTATTTGAATGCCCTTGGAATGTTTGGGCATCTTCTTGTGCCATCTTGACCATCTTCTCCACTTCAGGGAAATTTACCTCATAATGGGTAGCAGTATCATGCAAACCTGCAACAGTTAGCCATAAGATTAAGGTTAGCCACATTTGCAATATGTGACCTCTCCTCATTATCTTGGTAATTGTGAGGAACTCCACCATTATTGGGCCTTGTATTCCATTGTCAGTTGTTGCTTGGTCTCTGGTTGTATCTTCTATTTTGATTTTGATAACCTTGGTTAGAGGATTTTTGGCCTTGATAATACCTTTGGTTATAATTGTTAGGATTCTAATAATTACCCTAATTGTTATTGCTCTGACTGGGATAATTACCTTGGTTTTGAGAGGGGTTCAACCTAAGCTGAGCCATGCCATTTGTAACTTGAGATAGTGTTTTCTTTAAGGTCTCTACCTTGTTTGTGAGTTGAACTGTCTTTTCACTTTCAATAACCTTAGTAACATGTGGTTGAATACCATGATTTGGTGTTCCAGTTTGGCTATGATGACTATGGGGACCTTGAGGAATCTGGGATTGTTGAAAGAAGTCAAGAGTTCCATTAACAAAGAATGGAATAGGAGGTTGAGTTTTCAATTCAGATATAGGTCCATAGTGGGAAGGAGACATTCCTGGGATAGTATTGAACAAGGGATTTGGGCTAGGCATATAATACCCCATTAGAGGAAAACCTCCTCCAAAGCTTCCTTGTTGAGAGCTAATTTGTTGTTGCAGCTTGATAGCCAAATGACAAACTTTAGATAGTGAATCAATATTAACTGGTTGATTAGTCCTTTGCAGGAAAAAAAACTAGCAAAGGGTCTATAACTCTATAATAAGCTTGAATGGCACTATTCTCAATGACTAGATAGGGGTCTTGCAATCTCTTGTACATTCGTTGGAACCTGGTATTAAACAAAGGAAAATGTTCACCTAGCTTCTTCCTAATAGTAGAAAATTGGTGGAACAAGATGGTTGGGTCCACATAGATTTTGAACTGATTGATGAAAGCATTCTCCAAGTCCATCTAGCTCAGGATAGAACATTGAGGGAGATTCAAATACCAGTTGTATGTTGTATCCCCTAGGAAATAAGGAAACAACCTACCAACTACATCATGGTGAGCTATTTGAGCCCTAGTACAAGCATCCTTAAAAGATTGTATATGCTCTTCAACACTTCTTGATTCACCATGAATGTACTTGGGGAAAAATTTCTCAGGATTCTTAGGCATATCATGAAAACCTCCAGGAATAGTTCCTAATGGAGAGGGATTATTCTGAAAGAATGCCATAGGTGGTGGTGGTGGTTGAGCCAGCTATTGGATGGGTTGAACTAGCTGTAATGATAATTGAAATGGATTTAGTGGTGGATTGATAGGAATCCACTGGGGTACTGGTGAAAAGTCTGATGGAGTGAGCAGAGCTTACAAGGGTGGTATGATGGTTGCCCCAGTCTTGTGACTCTTGTGCCTTATTGGAGTCTTGAGTTCTATCAAAGGTGGTGGGTTTTCAGTTGATCGAGGAACTCTGTGGGGCCTTTCTGAGGAGGATGACCTAGCTTTATCCAGCTTGCTCTCGTAGCCCTCATTCTAGTGCCAGATCTATTGATGGTACAAATAGCGCAACAACATGTAAACAAAATATTGCTACTATGTTTTCTCCTGAAATAGAAAGATGATCACATAGATATCTTAGCTCCCAAGGTCTTTGTAGTTAGTTCTCAACTATGTTGATGTTGCTCAATGGTCAATGTAACAGTAATATTCAAGGGGCCTACTGGTGTTGAGCTTGTGGATTGTTTTGGGATAAAAAAATAAACTAACACCTACTCTAGTTGGGGGTTTTAAAGAAACAACAAAAGATGGATCAGAGCTTTGAAACAGAAAAGAATGACAATTCATCTAACTTAACCAAACTTTTTATCTTCCAAGGAATTTGTTAACTAAAACTGTAGAACAAAGTAAGCTTGTGATTGACACATAGCCTCTTTCATTCATAGTGCTAATTCAAATAACAGATTGCAAGTTACCATTTAAGCAAAACATAGAATAAGACTTCAATCCTTGAAAGATTCTCAAATAAAATGATTAACTTAATACAAATATCATTCTGGAACGCAATATGAAGTAGATTAAATCTGATTGCTTCTACTGTTGGAGTCAAAATGACACTGAGAGGGGGGGTGAATCAGTTTTATAACAGATTTGACCAATTTTCACAAATTCAAAAACTATAGCACAAATTTGATCTCAATATACTCTAATTAATGAATTCATGAGTTTAATGTAATCATTCATAAACATAATTGAGAAAGATAATACCCAAACAATCAATTGAAATAATCAACAATCATAGTAAAACAAAGGGAACTTAGAAGAACAAAAAGACTCTAGATTTTACTGAGTGGAAAACCTTCCTGGGGTATAAATCCCACTCCCTAAATGTCTTCCTAGCTTAATCTTTTAAACAAAAGTTCACAATGCCTTATAGACTGATTTTTGAGCACCCACTCAAGGAACATCAAGCCCTCGTTTTGAGACACCAATCTCAAGGAGCACCAACCCCTCAAATTATATTTTGAATAATAATGATAACATAGAGGATTACTCTGTTTTCAGTAAAGCACAAACATATTTATTCTCTCGTCTATAGAATACCTTAAGAATCCACAAATTGAATCCCTAAAATATTATATAGAGAAGAGCTCCTTTTACAACATCTTTGCCTTTTGTATACATAGCTTATGCAAAGTTTATAATTCATTTCATACTACCCAGATACTCTCAAAATTACAATAGAAGTACCAGTACAGAAAAGAGTTTTTCTGTAAGTATTTATACATCTTGTTTCAGGTACTAAGTCTTCAAGAATCTTCATGGTCAGGGAGAGCAGAGCCACGTTACTTCTCTTAAATGTTTTATGTCAGAAAATAAAGAGTCTTCTGAGAAAACAACTGAACCTTTGACAGAAAAAGAATCAATGCTTTGATGAGCAAATCAGGTAACAAACAAAATGCTTCTAAATCCATTTTGAAATGGTTTTGTAGAACACCTGAATGTTCAAATAAATTATTTTACAAAACCCTTTTCAAATAATTTCATTTTCAGAATACCCAATCAAGTAAAACTTCTTTTCAAGTGAACCAAATAATAAAATCTGCAATGTAATAGCTGAGAAATCAATACCCACTATTTCATTTTACTTCAATCAAGCTTCCAGAAAAAAAATTGTACCAAGAATAGCAACCATACTGATCCAATCAACTTGTTAGCCATTATAACCAGCTATAAATGCATCAAAACAAATCTCCATACTCAACAGTTAAAGACAATGCACCCAGCTACAGTAACTGATCTTCATGGCGGCGCTAAGCATAGGGTTCCAAAATAAAACATTATTGCAAACAATAGATGCCAGGTCACTTAACCCATGAAAAGCATTGTCCACAAATATTATAAATAATAAAATATTATTCACTACCTTCAACAGCCCAAGATTCGCCTTCGCTGAGACAATATAAGGTTGGGAAGACATTATATCGAATGTTCCATGTTTCACCGAACGATCACTTAATTCATTTGGTCGCTGTGACATAAGATTTTTCCTGCCGATGAGACCATTTGTCCCAAGCGGGTCGCTATAATCAACTGACATTGGAGAGACCTCATGTAGAATACATAAAATCATACTGAAACATTTTGACCACTTTAGATCGCCAAGAGAATTCAATTCTCATACTAACAAAGTCCCTTTTGATTTCCATTCACTTTTCAATCGACGAGACAGTTTGAAATCGCCAAAACCTCACAACGATAACCACCTTGTCTGGTCGAAATGAGCATTAAATAACACATCGGTGAGACATAACAAACTCGCTATGATATCATACCAAAGATAGAACTCCTGCCGATGAATCCCCATTATCACCTATTGGAAAGACACAAGAGAGTCAGCGAGACCATATGCCGATGAACCTAACTCTTACTGATGAGATTCCTTCGCTGCGGGGTTGGTAATACTTTTGAATATAGCTGAGACCCCATGGCGATGACTCCAACTTCTTCCAAAGTGCACCCTCCCACCATAGGTTGGTGAGACACCAACAGACTCGGCAAGACCTTGCTGGAAATCCTAAGTGTTATGCCGATAAAATCCTGCATGAAAATCCCGATCGTTGTGACATAACATTATCGATGAGATGTTTTGTAGACTTCAATATGTTTCACCGAAAGACTTCATCCATTATGAGTCACTCTAACAAAAAAAATCTCTTGCCGAAGGCAAAGGTATGGTTACCGATGAAAATATGCCCATGATATTAAACAAAAGAATTGGCCTGAACAAAGCCAGACTAAATTGAAATGCTGATCCAATGAAATACCTGACAATAACCCTGAAACCATTAAAATAACCTTTCGCTGTCAAAGAACACAAGCAAATTAGTACCGTCAAGAGATAAAAATAAAAACTAAGCATTGAAACTGAAATAGAATCCAAGTATGCCAAGAGAGTAAACTGATCATAGAAAGCTTGAATGAATACTGTCCACTGCAAATTAGATACCAACTGAATATAACCTATCAAAGAAACAACTAGGAGAAACATCTGAATCTGTAGATAAGTTTGTCATCAAGGACAATCATAATTGACTATCAACATCTACTACTAGTGAAATAGATAAGCAATATTTACAAAGCTGGCACAGTCACAAGTGTACAGAGAATCCATATCTTCATACTATTCCCCTCTACACTAAGAGAGATGGAAAGATACATTTACTCTATTCTCCTCCTATTAACTGATTAACTCCCTAACTTTTTCTAACTCTTCTACCACTACTTCTACCTTTTTTTTTTATTGATCCTTCTATTAACCTTCTAACCCCTTTACAAAGAGGAAAGGATGCCATATATATAGAATGTACAAAAAAGGAATGCATTGGCTACTATTTTAGGGTTTTTACAAAATATTTTCTTTTAGGAGGTTTGGCTTTCAAATCTTTTTGAAGAGAGTTAATGCCGCATTCAATGTGAACCCCTGTTGTCCATGTTGATGATGGCTTGACCTCAGGAGAAACCTTTAGATCTTTTGTAGTTGCAACACTTACTCCATGCCTTCATGTCTATCTTTCAACTCCTTCGAAGGGCTGCTTTGAATGCTCTAAATCCTCTTTCCATTAATATTGATCTACCTCTCGCCAATGGTCACTACAACTGTCCACTGTGACTTGTGGTCGCTTCTTCCGTTTGGACCTCTTCATGCCCTAGACCCTTCTTTCATTGACCATCTCTGGCAGCATCATCGATCTTCCCTTCAGATCTGAACATCATCACCCGACTGATCCATCGCCCCTTTGATCTTAGAAGGAGCCCAACTCATTGGCATCCTGTAGATTTCTTACATAGGGGTGGTCAGTCGGTCCAAGGGCTGATGAGTCACTCCTTTAGTTTTTTTTGATTGGCCAAGAATACACCATGCAAGCTTCTCAGGTGGTCAACGGTGGTTCAAATGGAATCACATGTCGACGAGACACTAATCATGTCTCCTCGATGCAATTATGTCTCTCCTAGCTACCATCGGCATAGCTTTAGACAGTCAGCAAGATATCCTGGTGAGTTCTGTAAGTCATACTGATACCATAAGACCTATTAGCAAGACCACATGGTGAAGTCCCTCTTCTCTCGGCGAGCCCATTGTGTATTAGTAAGACTTTACTTATTTGGCTAGAGGTTATGGTGAAGGGATAACCCTCGATGAGCCCATTTGTTATGTCAGGGAGACCTTGTCATGTCAGCAAGATGTTATGGTGATGTCGTCCCTGTCGGTGAGACCTCTCATACCGACAAGACATTTCCTTGAGCCTACTATGTTACATTGAAGGCTGACCCCTTGGTGAGACACATGTTAATCGGCCAGACCTCTTGCTGAAGGAAAAATTATCGCCGAGCCGAGAGCACTTCGGTGAGACCCTTCATTAGTCAGCAGGATGTCTATCTGAGGCCTTCATTTTTCAATGTGACTCTGCCAGGTGGTAAGACCTTATCTCCTTCACCAAACCTCCCAGCAAACTTTCCTTCCCCCGTGAGCACATTCATGTCAGGGAGACTTCTTTATTTTGGTGAGACTTCTTTGTTTTGGGGAGACTTCTTTATTTTGGGGAGACCTTATCTCCTTGGCCAGACTCTCACCTCTCTCACAGAACAATCTTGGGTTGGGAAGACCTTATGGCGAAGTCTTCCTTTTTCTCCCTGAACTCGAGCTTCTTCTACTTTGGGGAGACTTCTTTGTTTTGGGGAGATCTTTCCCCTTCAGTGAGACCTTTCGCCGAAGGGAGTACCTCTCGATGAGATCCTTTCAAGCTCAAATTTCTTTTAGCGAGAGCATATTGGTTCAACGAGACCTCATACTGGATTCAAGATATTACCCCAATGGCACAATCCCTTCGACGAGACAACACTTAGTCATCGGGACCCTTTGCCGAAGACACCCTACTTTGCCGATGCCGCTTCATTCCGTTGAGACTCTAATGGATTGGTAAGACTTATGCCGATATTACTTCATGTCAGTGAGACCTTTCCTCTTCGTTGAGACCTCACTCCAATGTCTTGGCCTATCGACGAGACCCTTCATAGTCACCAAGACCTTTCCACAAACAAAAATCTTCTCTCTGATGCCCCTTGTTGTCGCCAAGACCCCTTTGTAGTCATATCGATATGCATTCTTTGTTCCACCTGTGTCACTGTAACACTCTCTTGTTAGGGAGACATCCCATAGATGCCCTATGTCTCACTGAGAAACCTCCATAAGCTCACTTTGTTTCCATGACAATATCATTTCCTCATTGATGAAGTAACGTGTCACTATGACATCATGGGTCAACAAGACTACAGGAGCTCATATTGATAGACCCCTTTTGTGCTTTATCAGCGAGACCCAACGCCCTCACCAAGATAGCTCTTTGCCTCAAGAATTTCTCACCGATGATATATATCCTTATCAGTGGTCGAAAAGACTTAAGGCACTCGACAAGACCACACACCAAAGACACAACTCTTGCTGAAGTGTTTTCCTGTTCTGTGATAGTCGATGAGACATGAAGAATTCACCGAGACTTCACCCCAAAGGAAAAATATCCCGCTGATATGCGTATCCCTCTATCGCCGGCCAGTGAGATATCAAGATCTCGCCAAGACCTTTCTTTGAAGGAGGCTTTCATGTCGATGGCGAAACTCTTAGTCATTAGGACGATGACTGATTTCTTTCTAATAGGTCTTGCATGGGAATTCCAATTGATATGAAATCCCTGATGTCTTGCCAATAGGCAACATAGACACCTATTAACCAAATGCACTGGTAGTCAGCAAGACATCGGCAAGGTCTTGCTGACTTTCTTCTTAGAGGAAAATTATGACCAACTAGATTGAGGACTGCATTCCAACTGAGCTCCCTTGGAAAATATCATCATGTGTGTTGTTGAATCCTACAAAAGAAAGGTTTGCATTAGTCCTCATAATCAAATAAAACATATTATAATAAAATCCACTATTGCTTGTAATTATTTCATTAAATTCTTAGAAAGAAGAAAACCAACTCAAGCTGAGATAGAGCCAACATTAAATTAGATAGATAGAGAGACACAATTAAGAAGAAAACATAAGAAATCCACAGATCAAAGTAGACAACTAAAAGCAAAGAAGACAAAACAAAAAGGGGGACCTATTTTGTTCCAGAACAAAATGGGGTGGTTATGAAAGGCATAACAGGTGTGAGCATTCATTGGATGGAAAGGTGAAGGCATAGAAGTGGTATTGTCAATTCCTGCTACACCATTGTCCATACTAGGAGTAGGAACTCTTGAGATCCCAAGGTCCACAATGAAAGTGTTATCATGGGAAGCCATGAGTCTAGAACTTCGTCTCACTAAAGTATTATCAATGGGGTACCAAATAGTACCAAAAAAGATTTAAGGTGAATGTAAATGCAAGGGAATCTATGAGTTCTAAATGTAAATAATAGAAATTATGCTAATTGTAACAAAGAAGTAATTATTGAAAACAAAAATGCAGAAAAATGCAAAAAAAATGACTGAAAATGCAATATGAACAGTGCAGGTGGATGTATTCACCCAAGGTGGCAAATGAGTCCAACTATGAGATTTTTTTTGTGCTTTTCAAAAAGTTTAATGTGATTCTAATGCTTTTTAGAATGCAATGAAGGATGCAAATGTAAAAATTTTAGTTTTTTCAATTATATGCAATGCAAAAAAGAAATTTAAATAAAGCTTTCACTAATACAATATGAGAAGTCCTAGAATGCAAGAAAAAAAAATACCTTAATTGAATGTTGAAGAAACTATAATCTACAATGCAATATGTGAATTAAATCATAAATTTAAAGTGCTCAAAATGCAGGTTCACCAAAATGAACCATAAATTTTTGGCACCCTAGGACTTTCTAGCAATTCTAGGGTTTTTCACCTAAAAAGAGAAAGAAGGACCAAGAGTCTAGGTAAGTTCATTCAAATTATGTAATTTAGGCTAAATGAAATGAACTAAATGCAATTAAGTGATCTAAATGACTAATTATGTATACAAAACTTAAGATTTATGCTATACTGGAAAACACAATGTGATATGAAAACAATGAACTAAGAATGAATAAATGTAGAGCAAAAATAAATGGGTTGAAGCAGTGTGCACTGGGGAAAGAATTAAAGAATTTGGAATGATCTGAATGTTATCTAGAATTACAAAAATTCACCAGTGGGACTCATTCACTTAGGGTGGCTAATTAGTCTTGCTTTTGGTAAAAAATGTTGGGAACTAGTTTTTGACTGTCGAGAACTAGAATCTGACAAAACTTGGATTTTTAGTATGAAGGTCAGACTCATTCTCTATTGGTGGTGAATCAATCCTCTCCCACAATACTAAGAAATTAGGATACAACTCTCTAACACCAAATCTAAGGATGTCTGCTTGTTGGGTTATCGAAGTCAATTTTCAGGAAATAAACAAAATACCTTCTCCAAGCTTGAAACATGATTGATTTGACTTGAAGCACCTAGTTGACTTGTTTACCACTCTTCAACACCTAAATGCTTGTTAAATCTACACACAAAAGTCTGTAATCACACATGCAAGAGGGGGAAAATGGTTGAGGGTTAGAAAATAGGGGTTTGCCTTGGTCAAACCCCACTTTGGTAGTCAAACCCTTAATGAAATGAAAGAGAATGCTAAACAACTCGCATGCAAATGCTATCAACTTACCAAACCCTTATTGATGGGAATCTGAAGTTGTGTCAATGGATGCTCCAAAATGTTTGAATAGTGCTTGATTTAATGTTGTAAGATGCTTAAATTCTTGAATGTGATGTGTGAATAAATGCTTGAATGAATGGGGGTTTAAATGGATGTAAAAACACTTATTTATACAATCTTGTGCCTTAGTAACTCGTTAATACCTCATCATAGGGCGACATCAAGTGATTTTGAATAAAAACCCTAAAGGAAATTTTTTAAAAATTGAATTTGGAGCCAAGGGAGACTCATTCACCACCCATGGTGAATGGGTCCCACCTAGGACTCATTCGCCACCCATCGTGAATAGGTCCCACCTAGGACCTGAAAATGGGTGTCAAGAATTAAGTCATGTTTAATGTTGTTTCTCAGGTTTACATTCAAAAATGCACTTAATTAAATTGTATAAGGGCATAAAGGGGTCAAATAAAGCATAAGAAAGGTGTAAGTAGTTAAATTAAGCCTAGAAAAGCATGAAATCTTGTTACAAGACTTTACAACACTTCATAATAAGACTTGATAAGTGATGAAAAGGTGAATTTTAGGTGAATTGTAATGAATAGAGTCTAGAAGAGTTTATAAATGCTTTACAACACTTCAAAAAACCCTTACATAACATCATTATTTGAATTTGAATACCTAAATATGCATGTTCAAGCCATGTTACCACACAAAATCAGAGAAAAATAGACCAAACATCTTGAAACAAGGCCTAAAAGACCATGAAAATGATAAGGGTCCATTTTTCTATGGTGCAATTTCAATTACCAACTTTGCTTACTATAACTAGGCTCTTCTATGGTAAGATGTTTGAATCACTTTGATATAAATTAAAATATTCTTATTCTTGGATTAAATAAAAATATTTTTCATCCACTAGTAAATCAAATAAATAATTGAACTCTCTAACAAGAACACAATATTGAAAATAAGAGGATTTAAATAAAATCAAGAATTTGGAATCAATATTTCTAAGCTCTATACTATTAAGGCTCTTAATGGATAACTAGAAACTAATTTCTAAAAACTAAATTAGGCATCCATGAAATGGTTTTTTCTCATGTTTGAATATTTATCATAAAAAATTTCCTCCAGATATTTCTTTTTCCTACATGATACCCTAACTTGGTTTCACTCAATTTATTTTTGTTTTCAATTTACTATTTTAGTTTCAAAGTAGGAGATGGTAATGTTTTAATGATATATTCTATTTGGTTTATTGGGTTTCACTTATTTTTGTATATGTTTTACAAGTATTCTATTTCTAGAAACCCTATAAATTTTATCATCTAAATTTTTGTTTTTCATTCTCTGTGAGAAGAATTTTAGGACTGTTTTATGACAGATTTTTATTGTGAATAAGGATGTCAATTTTTTCTTGATAAATCATAATTGGTGATCTAGGTTAATACAATTTTTGAATATTTTTTTTGAGATTAATAATAGAAAAACCCATTAAATTATATGCTTTAATAGCATGTTTATCAGTTCTTATGATCAAATACATGAAACTGTTGTTAAAAAAATTATTGCTTGGCATAGCAGTAGCAATATTGTAGGCTCAACAAAGCCATTTTGTTTTTCTCTTGAAATCCATTGGCTGAGAGTCCCAATATTTTATTTCTTATTCAAATCATATACCTAAAACACAAAGACACACAAAGAATAAAAAATAAATTAAGTGACCATTTTAATAAAATGAAACAAGAGAATAATAAAACAACTCTTACCTACACACAACCCAAACCACACAAAAAAAGGTTAAATCACATGCCCATGACAAGAATAATATTTCACAAGTATGGAATAATGGAAGTAGCTATGTGACCCCCTTATCAACATTGCACAAATTTTTTACCTGTTTACTCAACCAAGAATATGTGTCAGTATTACTCATAATTAATGATAATTAAAACAAATGACATATGAATTAAAAATTCCAAGAATAATAATCAATTAAGAAATTAGATCCACTAATCTAAAAAGTAACATACAATTTAACACTCCTTACATGATACCTGTTATGGAGTCAAGAAACAATTGAGTGAATACTATCTATTATCAAAATATCACCACTTATGTCAATAGAATATTTAACTTATAATGCATACTACTATAAGTAATATTGAATATCAATAATTTTCTTCCTATTCACACCTACCCACATCTATGATATATGTAATCACCTAACATAATGTAATCCACTTAATGTACATAGTAATATTACTAATAACTAAGCATATTGATCATTACATAATTATGTAGATAGAGAATGCAACTCGTCTGACTATAAAAAGAATTCACAAAACTCATTAGATAGGATTAGTAAAGAATACAAACATCTTCATGGTGTTCCAACAATCATCACTCGTGTACTATCAACTTGAAATAACATATAAATTATCAAAAACTAATAGGACCAATAAGGTCACAAGGAATGGGGTCTTACACAACCTATGGGAATACATATGATGAAGCACTTGGAAACTTAGAAAATGTCCTAAAATTGTGTGAAGAACACAACTTATCCTTGATTCATGACAAATGCTTCATGATGATGACAAAAGGGAATGTGTTGGGAAATTTTGTCTCAAATGAAGGAATTCAAGTGGACCCAAACAAAATTATAGTGATAGCAACACTCCCTATGACTCAAAGACAAAATAAGTTAGAAGTTTTATAGGACATGTGTTGGGTACTATAGGATATTTATCTAAGACATTAGCAAACTTTCAGCCCCACTATATGTTTTTCTATCTAAGGATGGAGAATTTGAATGGACAAATGCTTGTCAAACCTCCCTTGAAGCACTCATGGCAACCTTGACCAAAGCCCTTCTATTGAGAGGACCAAATTGGACCTTACCTTTTCACATCCATACAGATTCTTTTGATTTTTCCATAGGGGCAATGCTTAGATAGAAGGAAGGTAACAAAAAGTATGCCATATACACTACATCAACAAGAATTTGCAAGGGGAAAAAATCAACTATAAAGTGATAGAGAAGGAGATGTCAACAATATTTTTTGCAATAAATAAGTTTAGAAATTGTATAATAGGATATTTAGTGTTCATACATAGTAATCACACAACAATAAGGTATCTTATGAAAAACTAGTGGTTGGAGGAAGACTAGTTAGATGGATATTATTACTACAAGAATTTGATATCATAATTGTTGACAAGTGAAAAAAAGAAAATGTAGTTGCAAACTTCTTATCTAGACTACCAACCAAATCATAAGAAGATGTTGTTGATGACTTGTTCCTAGATGATAGATTTTTTTCTCTATCTCTACACACACCTTGGTATTCATATATTTCTAATTATCTTGTAGTAGGAAAAACACCATGACACCTCTCACTTAGACAAAAGAGACAATTAGTTCACAAGAGTTTTCCATACTATTGGATAGTTGGTTATCAATTCTACAAAGTCCCAAATAATATAATGAGGAGGTGCATCAAAGAAGATGAGGTATATGATATCCTCAGAGAATTCCATGATGAACCCTATGGGGGAAACTTTGCAGAAAAGAGGGCAACACTTAACATTAGTCTAGTTTTATCTTACTTCTCAATCTTAGAAACAAATTCAAAGCTCAAAGAATCAAAAATTATTTTATATAATATTTATTCATGATTATTTCCATGCTTCATACTAGGGTTTCAAAGGAAACAAGGACAATTGAATTGATTCTTGCAAACATTTGAACTCTTGGACATCCATTTGTATGAAGTTTCTTATCTGCTAGGCATTGTAATGTGACTTTATCTTATATGCATGTTCATTGTCAAAAAGGGTGTTGGTGTAATTAAATGTGTTGTACCTTGTCCTAGGTCATAAGTACACCTTAGTTAAGTTTAATTAGGGACTACATAGGAGGTTGTTGGAGAATTTCCACTTTTACTTGACATGTCATTACCTCATCATTTCCACCTTTTGTGGATGCATCATGTGATTATCTCTCCACCTTAAGTGGAGTGATCACTTTTCCTAGTTGTCTCATGTCATAAGATTATGACACTTGTCATAATCTTATGCCCTTCTATGTTCTCACCTTGTCTATATAACCAAGGGGTCTCTCTCATTGTAATAAATCATAAATCATCTCATATTGTTGACATTGAGTACAGTCTATTTTTTTCATATCATAATCTCTCTCTTTTCATGTGCTTTCCATTTGGTCCCTAGATCTTGGCAGCCATAGCCAATTCTAACATGGTATCAGAGTGGTTTGGGTGCCATTGGAGAGTCTTTTTCTAAAGAGAGATTCTAGATCTAAGGAGGTTCCATTTTTGGCTCTTTGATGTAGGTTCATAATAAAGCTTGTTGGTGCAAATCTAAGCTCACCATTGCGTCTAGAAGGTTCGAGAAAGTCAATTTTTTCTTTTGTTTCATCCAAATCATACATACGAGGCCAAATATATGAGGGTTTGCATCTAAAGTGTGGTTGCTAGATCCAAAAGGTAGCTACAATTTTGGAGCATTTTGGGTCAAATCCAACCCTACCATCACATCCAAAAGGGCCAAAAACTCTAAGATCGATTGTCAATTCATTCATTTTGAAGCATATCATCGGTGAGGAAAAAAAAATTACCCAAGGCCATCTGGCCCAGTCATCATTATTGTCGAAAGTACAATTTGTAGAAAAATTGTATTTAAATCAATTGAAATTGTTTTAGAAAACTTCGATTTAAATATTCTCAGAAAATAAAGTTTTGTAGCAAATTTTATATTGTAAAAAGATTTTATTAAAAATAGCCTAATAAAAAAAAAGAAGAGAAATTTCAGTAGAGTCTCCAGATTGTAGACGCATTGCAAGGGTGTACCTTTCACACCACCCATCGCCATGTGCACACCGGGCTTGGGTCCCTCCTTCATCGTCCTCAAATAAAGAAATAGGCACTCAAATAAAGAATACCGCACAAAAACATTAATCCAACGCCTCAAATATCTCCGACTGGTGAATCAAATGCCGTAATATTCTCGGGTATGGAGAATATACCACCATCGACAAGCATTTTTTCGGCAATGGTGACCGAGCCTTGTGACGACCATCTAGATGTCAAATTAATGTTAACATTCGAATATTCCAATTGGTAGAGAATATTCTTTTCTAATAGCCGGACCTTCAAATTTAGCCTCGTACATTGGTGACATTAGCTGTGTCATCAATTTTGAAAAAATTTGCCCCTCACCATTTGCATTTTGGTTTTTGTAGTCAAACTTTGAAGGCTAATATCTTGCTCATTTTGACTCCTTTTTTTAAGATTTTTTTTTTTATTTAAGATAATTTTTCATGCTCTATGCACTGGTGTAGTCAGTTTTTGGTTTTGGTGCCTGGTTTTTCCAGAAATTGCAGATTCTCATAGGTGTTGTTGCTTTGTCCTCATTTTGGGAACTTTGAGAGCTCATATCTTTCTTCTACAGTAACATTTTTGTGTGCAATTTTTTTTGAAAGTACATTATTTTTTGTGTACTTCTCAGTGGTATGAGCAAATTGATCTCATTTTGTACTAAAAATTGTACTTGATACTGTGGCCTATTTTGGCATTTGTAAGCACTAGATTAAGTCTAGTTTGTTGTTTTTGGCATCTAGAAACTATAAACGCACTGAATATAAAGTTCCAAATCAAATATTGCTTGGGGGGTTTCCTGATTGAGTGATTTTGGGGGGGTCTCTTGGTGCATTGCTTTAATCTATTTTCTTTTGCTCTCTCATTTTCATGGATCATTCTAAGGTTCCTTTGCTCACATCATATAATTATTCAACATGGCATCAAAATGCATGGAATATTCTAATGACAGAAGGTCACTCTCTATATGTTGAAAATAAGATACTTGAACCTACAGATGCAGATAAAAAGTTAACATGGATGATCAAACATGCCAAAGCTCTTGGGTCTCTTCATAGACTAGTTTCTCAAGATTTGCTGTTCCAAATTGAATCATGTAAAAATTCTCATGAAGCTTGGGAAAAATTGAAAACATTGTATGGTACAAAAGATGAAGTAAGAGGCTATCAAATTGATAATGATTTGATGAATCTTGATCCTAAGAACTTTGACAACATCTAGGACTACATCACTAAGGTTAATGATCTAAAAGAGCAATGTAAAACATGTGGAATTGATAAGAAGGGCATCCAGTTGGTGTACAATATAATGAACAAACTTGGTCCTGATTATGCTTCTTTTGTTTCTAGCTTTCATACTCATAGATTGACTATGGGTTCTGCATACACTACACCTTCATTTGCATCATTTTCTGAGATGTTGATACATGAACAACAAAATCTTATCTCAATGGGTCTCATCAACACTTCTAAATCTCAAGCATTGTTGGTTAGTCAAGTGAAAGAATCAAAATTATATAAGAAACGGAAGAAAGCAAAGAATAATCAAAATTTAGATAAAGTTAATCAACATTCAAATCAATCAAAGAAAAAATCTTCTTCAAAAGGAGAATCATCTAAGAAGGAGAGGCCTTTTTGTGCATATTGCAAGAAGGATGGACATGAAGAACACTATTGTTATAAGGAAATTGATGAGTTGAAAAATCTTCTCAAAAAGAATCACATTGATTTTCCTTCTAGAATGTCTGAATCTTTTTCTCCTTCTACTTCAAAATAGTCTAAAAAGGATAAAGGTCAAACATTGGGATATAAAGGACAAGCTCTTTCCGCTCATTTAGGTCTAGGATCCAGGAGATGGCTTCTAGATTCAGGAGCATCTCATCATATGGCATCTTCACAGACTATATTCTCTTCATTTCAACCTTGTTCTATGTCTCCTATCTTGATGGGAAACAATACATACATGAGTGTAATGGGAAAGGGATCTATTAGAATTGGGGAAAACACTTTTTAGGATTTCTTGTGTGTTCCTCATTTGACAAACAATCTGCTTTCCAATATTCGATTGCACATGGTGGAGATGGGAAAAATATGGCTTCACTTCTGATTCTGTTATCATTCGAGATTTGGAGAGTCAAGAGATTATTGCTACTGGGGTGGTTGATCAATCATCTTAATTGTATTCCTTTGCATAGTTTGCTTCTGATGGTGACAATGTTCCTTCAACTATTGATCATATACACCATGATTCAGAGGAGACATTTGGCTTTTTGAACTTGGGCATACTCACATCAGATCCAGTCCTTGAGCCATGCATTTCATCTCCTCCATCAACTATTGTACTGGATGATACTTGTGTTGCTACAATTTTTGCTTCTAGTGATTCAGTGCAGCAGGATTTACATAGTCTTCTAGATATGGCTACTTTGGATGATTTCCTTACAGGTATTTTAGACTTGTTTATGGAGTCTCATCTTGAAAATTTGGAGGACACCATTGATAGCATTCATCTTATCTTTGATGAAGATGCACCTTCTTCAGTTGTTGTGAGGGAACACCTTGACCCTCATATTAATTCTCTACATGATCATTCTTCATAGATTGGTGTGAGTGTGGATACTTTTGGACAACATTTGGAGGAGGCTTCTTTGTCTTCAGAGGGGATATATTTTTCTTTGGATCATGTTCTACATTCTTCTCTACTAGTTGTTGGATTGTCATCTTCAGCAGTGTGGCCTAGAATGCCTATTTGGAGTGTGTCAACTTTCAGCATCGACATGGAGACACTTGAACATACTTTAGAGACATCATCCATCATCCATCTTTTTGACATCCTGCATACATCCTTGGTTTTGTTTCTTCCTAAGGGGAGGAACATTGTTTGGCGAGATTGAATCATCTTTAGCATTCAATGTCAAGCTTCTACCATCATTGCATGAGACTCAACATTGAGGGGAGCTACCTTGTCTCTCTTCTACTTCTCTCTTATGGGGGGGTCTTTTTCCTCACATGGGGTTTTTACCTTCTCATTCTTCATTGAGAGTATTGTATTTCATCTCTCTTTTGAGGGGGAGTTTTTCCCATGAGGTTTTCTCCCTTTCCTTGCTTGTGAGAGATTGCATTGTTTGTACATGGTACCTAACATGGCCTAGTAGCCGGGACCCATCTTGCATTGTTTGCATTTGTGTACATTCTCCCTAAGTTGCACTTAAGGGGGGTGTTGGTGTAATTAAATTTGTTGTACCTTGTCCTAGGTCATAATTACACCTTAGTTAAGTTTACTTAGGGACCACATAGGAAGTTGTTGGAAAATTTCAACTTTTAGTGGACTTGACATGTCATTACCTCATCATTTCCGCTTTTTGTGGACACATCATGTGATTATCTCTCCACCTTAAGTGGAGTGATAACTTTTCCTAGTTTTCACATGTCATAAGATTATGACACTTATCATAATGTTATGCCCTTCTATGTTCTCACCTTGGCTATATAACCAAGGGGTCTCTCTCATTGTAATCAATCATAAATCATCTCATATTGGTGACATTGAATACAGTCTATTCTTGTCATATCATAATCTCTCTTTTCTTGTGCTTTCCATTTGATCTATAGAGATTGGAAGCCATAGCCAATTCTAACAAAGGGTGACTCCTTAGGTTTTGTAGAGCTTGAAGTGAAGGGGAGAAGAGTGTAAAACTCATCTCATTCTTTGGCCAAATCCTTAATCAAATATAAGCTCATAATATGTGGCAAACCTTTAGTTTTTCATGATATATAGATTTAGGATCCAACACCAAGTAGGGAGTGTCAACCCATAAATATTCTAATATTGGACTTGACACACCATTGAGAGGAGTCAAGAAAATATTGCTTTTCCATAAATAGTAAATCAATCTCATTCTCTTTGGGGTAACGTTCAACGTCCATGTTAATGTTATGGCTTATTAATTTCAAAGAGGAGGAATGATATTGTGATTGTAGGGGATGAATTTGGGTAAGGAAAGGGTTGGAGAAAATGAGTAGTGTAGGTTAAGGATGTATGGGCTTATTTTTTTACTTTTAGCAAATATTATATTGGTCCCATGTAACATATTTAGAAGTTTTAGGTGTTGAGATAGAGGTTAAGTGGTGGGATGGAAAGAAAGGAATGGAAGGTGGGGGCAGATAGCAAGAGGATGGGGGCTAAGGTGATTCAAGGAAGAAGAGTGGGGAGATTCAAGAGTTTTTAAATTCATGTATCAAGAAAAGTTGTGGAACCATGGTTATAGCTATTTTTATTTAAGGAGCACAAATTGTAAATAGGATAGTCACAAATAAGATGGAATCCTAGTAGTAGTAAGACATGCATTTGGCTTGTGGATATTAAAAATATTGTTCAAATTCAAATCATGGCCCAATCAATTTTATGAATTTTGGTAGAGGAAGGGTTAAATGCATCTTTGTACAAAGCATATGTTGAACCCAAAGTCTTTCCCATTTATATTTACACCATAATTAACTACCTAGTTTATAAGCTATACCTTACATAAATAAATAAAATGCCAGTTTGAGGATTGATAACTCAATCCACATTAAATATTTAGATTTGGAAATTTCTTCATGGTGAAAGTCAAGGCAACATGCTTGGACATAACATGCTTGTTTGCATATTATCCATGGTCAATAGGAGAGAACTATTTTGGAATGATCAAGGTTGATAAAAGTGTAGGATACATATCCTCTACCTCACCCCAAAAACCCTCAATATTCTAGTCCTTTAGTTCCTAGTTATTTCAGAATATTTGAAGAAATTGTTTTTTAAGAGGAATGATTTTAAGAATAATAGACTATTTTTTTTCCTTTCCATTCTAAGATAAAATATATGATTTTAACTAGGATTCCGAAGGAGATTACCTTACCTTTATTGGAATTGTTATGATTTATTATGGGAATTGAGGTTTTCTTATTTGGTTTGGTTGTTTTGTTGAGTTTCTAGAGTGTTGTTGGTAGTAGTTGTTGCACCAAATATGTTTTGAAAATTGGTGTTAATGAAATATCTTCCTAATGGATTCCATTCTAGCATATCAAGCTTAGACATGCTAGCTACATTGAAGATATATGGGTTTCAAAATTGTTTGAATTCTTGGCTTGAGTGACTGGGCCGCCATGCTCTCTTGATTTCTTCTTCGTATTGGCTACTCTAGGCTTAAAAATAAGGTGATTCTAAGGCTTCCTTCTCATACTTGATTCATGGTGGTCATTCATTAAAGTTGGACATGTGGGGAAGTGACTAGGGTTTCAAATGAATATTAGCCTAGTAATTTCATCACTTTTTCAACTTCTTCAATAAGGCCACTTTTCCCAACAATTGTTGTTTCATGCTTCTCATGGCAATCAAGTATAAACTTTCCATTTAACTATTTTTCTCTAACTTAGTGATGCATATTTCCATGTACAATAAGCTTTTTATCAATGGTCTAATCCCATGATTGTTTTTCTTTAAAAATATTATTTATAGTTGAAGCCAATATTGTTATATTCCTTAAGTATTCTAGATCTATATATTTATAAGAACATTTGTATCTATCTGGGTCTTATAGCTTGGATTAATAGAGTTTAGTTGTTGCTTCAATTAATAAGATTTTATTAATATAAAAAGTTAAAAAGACCTTATTAACATTAGGATCTTATGAACAATGTTGTATTAGTATGATGTGTATTATATTTTATTATCATATTTTTTTTGTAAAAAACATAATGAATGCCATGATGAATGATCTACTTTATTTAGTTTTTAGTTTACACGTTCTTCTTGCAATTTTGTATTGCAGATGTTGTAAGGCTTTAAAATTTCATTATCTACTATTGACTATATTCTTAGAAATTGAATTCAATTATGTACTATTTATTTATAATTTGATAGCGCCATTGTCAAACTGAAAACAAAAGAATATTTATAGATTATTATTTATTAGAAATATTGTTACAATAAAGACTAATAAATAGAAAAGCAAAAATATTCTATTATTAAAAAATTATTATAAATATAATTGAGAAGAATGAATAAAGTATAAGAAAAAACATATTTCAACTCAATTACTAATGCATTCTTGATGGGAACTTTAAAATGGCTTAGCTGACTTTCTTGATGGGAACTCAATTACTTCTATTCTTGGCTCCTTTGAATGGGAAGGTGGGCATGAGAGTCTGGGCAACGGAAGCTGTCAATACTGATCCTGACATTTTAATATTTGGTGCATGTGTATTCCGTGGGATTTATTTTTATACACATATGTGAGAAAAATTCAAGAAAAGCTGTGTTGTATCCAATTTAACAACACAATTTATTAAAATACAGCGAGCTGATGCGTATTTCGTTAGTTTGACTTTTAGTATAATTAATTTAAGAGCATATGGATGCAACATTGTTTGCTGGTACCAGACAGGGCATAACGCCACAGCTTGGAGTTTTTAAATGTCTTTTCGATACAAAGATGTTTGTATCACTCATTTAATATTTGTAAAATACGTGAGCTTTTTAAAATAATTCTAGTTTGCAAATTTAAAATGCGGGACAAGGCCAAAATATGTTTGGAACAGAACATTACAAAAGAAAAGGTTAGGATTTCAAAGTTGCATGACAAATGAGAGTTACAAGACAAAAATTTAATCCTTGCTTCCCACAAGATTACTTATATATTCTCCTCAATATTATTTTCCATTGCTATTAGTGCACATTTCAATTTAAGTATTTTTTAATTTTTCTTTTCATATTAATATATTAAAATTTATAATATATATTAATCCAACAAAAAAATGGGGATTAAGACTTTTGGGTGGGTGAGACTTTTGAAAATATATATTTTAAAATAAAAATAGTTTTAAAAATATTTGTAGTTATTTAATATTTTATATAAAATATGTATGAATGTAGATGGCTGTCATATTAATTTATTTATGAATTTGCATTTAAGATCTAAAATTTGCATGTTCCTAATATTTCTTTTTATTATTATTTTTCTTTTTAAACATAGATGCAATTCAATTTTTTGATTGGATATCTAGATTTTTCTTGTTTAAGAAATTTGAGGTAGAATCTTTTTCAATTAAAAAACTTAATGTTTGATCTGCCACATTTATTACATTCTTTCTATAGTTCTAATTCCACTTTTATAACCTATGACTCAAAAGATGTATTCCATATAATTAAAGAACTAAATGAGATAATATTAGAAATCCAAATGCAACAAGAAAATGATTATTAGAAATAATATTTGTAATGAAATAAATTGGTGTAACATTTATCAAACAATTATTACATTTCTATCTATAAATGTGGTAAAGAGGAAACCCTAACTAAGGACATGTCCACTTCATCACTTCAAAGTTTTAGTGAAGATTCACAAAATGTCCAAGTAGATATTTAATTACACATACCTACTATAAACTAGTTATCCCTTTGTGACTTAAAAAATAAGATTTCCAATAGGTGATTGGATGTGCATGTTTTGAAACCTTATAAGCCTTTTGTACTTTTAGTCACATAAAAATGAGAAATAATCAAACTTTGTTTCAGAATATTAACTCATCTTTATAATATTTTGTTTCATCATAGAATCCTTACAATAATTCAACTAAGGGATATACATTATTTATTTTTCATGTTGAACAAGTTAAAATCCCATGAAATCTATTGAAATGGTGGTATCCAGATGGTGTATGGTTATGTGCATATTAAATTCAACAACTAAATTGGAGGTCTGGTTTCCCTCATCATCCACCATTGAATTTAAATTCAAATCCATGCCCTTAGGATTAAATAACCATTTCCAATTAGGAAAATATCAATTAGGTAGTTGGAGGATTCAAATTTTACACGTGTAATGCTACTTTTCTCTAGTGTATAAATTTAGATAAATTTAAAATATCAAAGTTAATTTTGTATCTTAGAAGATTTTTTATTATTATTATATGAGCCCAAAAATTACAAAGTATATCTATAATTTAAAATAAGTATACAAACTTGTTTATTTATCAAAACGACTATTTGAAGACTTTCGCTCTTTAAAATCACCATCATTAACATATAAAGAATTACATCCAACAATATGAGTATTATCAAAAGGAAACGAATAATGTATTTCAGAATTTAATTAAATCAACTACATTCCAATTATTTATATTGCTAAATATTTTTGAATTATAATAAGTCCACTACTTATCTAAACCAAAAAACTTAGAAGGGTCACTCTCTTCCTTGGAATATTTCAGTGTTCTTGGTTGTCATACATATGATACACTCCAAATAACTTGTTTAAAAAAATAACTATATATGTGCGTACATGCAACGTGTTTATAGACTAAAAGTTTAGCTAGGACAATATTGAGTATTATTTATACCCCAAGTTGACCATGATGTGTGTTTGCCCATCTACAATACTCATAGCCCAACAAACCACTTTCTTCCTTGAATGATCCCCCTACCCCTTTCAAATTCTCACAAAAATATTTTATATAACCTTTCAAAGAGTGGTTGTCAAACCATCACACACTTTCACAAATGTTTCTGTGTAATAATTATTTAAATAAGTATAGTTATTCTTTCTCTTTTAAAATGGTTTATATAAATTTATTCTTTAATAACGCTCATTTCAATCAAAGGTGTGAATAATAACATTTATTTTTATATCTTTCTTTTTAAAATTTTAAATGGTTATTTAAGAGAAAAATAACTTTAATTTACTTTTTGGAAAAATTCCCATAACAATACTAGTTCTATTCTAGGAGGATCTCACTAGGAGTTAATTTGGAATAACGATAAAATACCATTATTTCATTCACTTCGTATTGTCCCTAATTTTGTGCACCATTATGTAGGTGTAGGTTAAAGGGATAACATCTTACAAATATATAAACCTACTTACCAAGTCTTCAATAGATGAGTCAAATCAACACTACATAGAAAATAGTAAATTATATCCCTAAAAATGGTGTTGTAGACTCCTAAAATTAACGCATTATAATTTTAGCTAATTTCCAAACTATTTCTTCTATAATTGTTTGAATAAATACCTATTTATTTAATCAATAATCTCATTTTCATTCACTTATTTGTTAAATGATATTATATTATTTAATTAATAAATTATCAATTCATCTACTATTCATCACTATTTAAGTAATCATATTTCTAGCCTAAAATAACTTAATCATCATGTTTTCTAATTACCACCTTACTTATATGAATTTAAATATTTAACTAAGTCCACTATGTTTCATCTTGAATTATTCTACACATCTATCTTCTTCTCCATTAAACTTTCAAACTTGGGTTTTGACTCAAATTTGTCACCAATAAGCTCATTTATCCACACTTCTTCCAACTTAGAATGATTTCTTTCTTCCATTATACATGACTATAAATTTTGGCATCTTTAGTATGCAATACACTAAAAGGAATATGCAAGAAAACACCATCTGGCTTCATTTCCATGGATTTGTCAAGATGCATTTTGAACTTGGGTTGAGGTCTTTCCACAACATTAACGACCTAAGGAATAGACATCTTAAAATACTTCTAAAGCTAGGGAAAAGTAAAAATTGTAAATACATTCTAGATCTTTGTGAGTTACGATTTCACACACTAGCTCTAAATCAGTTCAATTTGCCTCTTCTCTACTCTAACACACTTCAAATACTTGATATAAAATGAACTTTTCATATGCGAAAACACTTATAAATACCTTTTGAATGACATTAAATGCATTGATTTGAGTTTAGGTCAGAAATTTGGTAACCCTAATTGTGATGACATAGTAACCTTCAAATACTCTACAAATCTTTGCATCAAAAGATTTTTTACCGACAACTTCACCCATAGGTCAAGCATCTCGACCCACATTGTATTTGATCATGCTAAATACATCAACACCATATATTTGGCATTGGATTAAAGATCTTCAATTAAAACTCCTCTTGAGCCAAAGCTCTTCACTTAGATACCAGAGGAAACATCTGCACCAAAAGATGGCATAGACTCATTCTTCACTTCACTTTCTTCTTTATTTTTCTATATTTTTCCCATTTCCTTCTTCATCTCGTCTAGATCCACATTCTTTACTAGATTAGCCGTCTTTGCTGAAATAAAGCATTTGAAATTCTTGCTTTTGTAGAACTTAGGAATGTATCATGATTTACTACATTTGTGACATATGATAATCTTTTGAACAAGCTCAAGTATAATAGTAGCATTAAAAGATTGAAACATTATGCCATTGTTATAGCCATTCATTATCTAATTTTTGCATTCATTAGCTTTATGACCAAATCTATTGCATGTATAGCATTGAATGAGAAATGATTGAACACTCTAATTCATTCTACTTCTACATTCTACAATCTTATGTCCAAACTTATTGTAAGAAGAAAAATAACAATTAAAAGATGGATACCTTTGTGCATTTGTTTGTCTAATAGGTGGTCTTTTGAAATATTTCTTCAGGCTCAAGACATTCTTGAATTTCCTCTTCTTATCATCTTATTTTTAGTATTATTTGGAGTCTAATTTGTTTTTGAACTTACTTCTTTCTCAAAACCTAATCCTTATTTTTCCTTAGAACCCTTTTGATTTGTAATCATCTCGTCAAGTATTGTGGTACTCTTCTTGAATTTTTCTTCTTGAATCTTTGCTTCTTGAATTTTTCTTCTTGAATATTTTCTTTCTTTATGTCTGATCTCAAGGTTACAATGAAAAATCTTGTTCAATATTTCGACATTCACTATATTTTTCTTTTAGTTTACCATTCCAGCAGTCTTCAACTCTTTTTCCTTCTTCAACTTACACTTTTAGGCTAGTGATCTAGTCTCATTTGATTGCTTGATCTCCTTGATTATATCTGTATATTGCTTGAGTTTCTCTCTCAACTTCTTATTTCTTGTTTCTATCTGTACACTCATCTACATCACTAAGATCCTTTTTCAGATCCATCTTCTCAAATTCTTCTTTATCTAAATCTTCAAGGGGTTTTTTGAGTTCTCCTTCCATGTCAACGACAGTTTTATTCAATAAACCCTTTAGAGATAATATCTTCTAGAGGAATATAATACTTGTATCCATGTGTTTAACCTCCAAGATATACCTAAGTAATCAATCTAGAATCAAAGGAACCAAGTTCTAATACCAATTGTTGAACAATTGGAATACTGAGATGGGGGTAAATCAATATTCACTAAAAATAATTAGCTTCAACAACATTAAACATTCATTTAATGCAACATATTAAACTTGTAGAGATGGAAAGGAATATAGAAGGCATGCATCTCTTCAAAGAACACAAGAACACTAGATTTTACATGGAAAACCCAATATATATTACAAAAAGGGTCAGTTCTAGGTGGAATCACTGTCCAAAGGGATCATTGTCTAGATAGTAGAGAATAGAAGAAATGGCTCACTACCAAGAGGAAAGGTGGCTCACTGCTAAATATTTGAATTGATATAATGCATCTACCATATACTGAAGATAGTTCCAATTAAGCTCTATAAAATGATCTAACACACTTCTTTCTTCACTGCTATCAATTTTTTCTCTATAACCCATCACATGACATTCACACCAGACTTTGCTCTTTTTTGCATCATCAACACACCCATACATAACACTCTTGTTTAAAACAAAAAAATAATCTCACATTTATATTCATTACATTCACAACCACCTACAACATCAATTAGGTCAACTTAATTAGATGAAATGTGTAAAAAAACAATCTATTGGTGCAAGATCCAAATATAAATGCTTCCAAACAATGTAACACTTAAAAATAGGTCAACAAGGACTTATAATTCCTCCCATAATTTTGATCCAAACTTCCTTTAACTTTGCATGACCTCAAACCTTTTAGTTCAACCATATTAGTGATGCAACATGGAGATGAACCAACTATTCATCCATATATCGACATGTGAACCTCCAAATCTCTCGCCACTTGGACCCAACATACTTTAAATAGATCTATAAACACTCCTAAAAAACTACATAGAAAAATAATAATCCACAATGGAATGCAGAGCATTCCAAATAGGTACATTACCATAATATCTCTGCCATATCAAAAGTGATACTCTCTTAGCTCGAACTTCAAATATGAAGGACTTCAACATGTGAAACCTTGGATTTAGAATCCTTCAAAAAGTACCAAAATTAACTCAAAACTACATAACCCAATTATTCATTATACACCAATGCGGACCCCAAAACTAGTTCATTATACACGAAAATTTATATAATAAACTTTACAAAAAATTTATTATAGATTGTTAATAATTAAACATATAATAAACTTTATATTGAAATTGAATCAGCTAAGAAAAATAATACATCGATACAAAAGACTAATCTATACAACTCTCGCTCGAGCTTATAAGATTAGGTGACAGAAAGAGAGGACGTGCATGTGTGTCCTCTTTAGAATGCCTTATGAGAAAATTAAATGAATCAAAAATATTTTATTACTCAAAATATAATGATTCAACGATAGTAGAACATAAATCATTAAAATATATACTAAAAATATAAGGGTTATTTCCAACAAGTCCATTGACCATTGTATAAAGAATTGAGACACTACTGTCACCACTCAGTAGCTTATCCCTATCAAGAAAGCCACTTGGTCAAATTGTGGATAAATCAAACCTAAGATTGTAGCTCTCTAAATCTTTATATAGATAAAAATATGAGAATACAAAATGCTAGAGATAACTCCAAACAAGGGACTTGATTCAAGTTCTAAACATCAAAGGATATCCATTAGATTTAAACTAAATAATGAAGAAACCTCAAATGGGAGAGTTGAAGGATTATTATGTAGCCAATCTCTACCAACCACTATTATAACAACTAATTCCACTTGATCACACTTATATAAGAAAACATGACATATCTTCTCCCCTAAGAAAGATAAATTATCTCTCACTTCCCAGTGGTGGTAAGGGATAAACACTCTGAATTAGGACTCCATTTCAAGCCAAAAGAATAGAATTATAGAAGTAGGAAAAAAAATAGAAGCATTCAAAAAGAGGGTCCAACCATGAACTCTATAGCTAAAAATTTAAAGAACAAACACATCAATACTTGGTAGTAACACATGCAAGAGCCATTGCAAATTTTAGTTGCACTAACATTTGGCTAAACAAGAAGAGTACTTCAAATTATTGAAAAGATAGAGAATTAAATGGCTTGTTGTACCTTAAATATTATAATATTGACTAACAAGTCACAATAAATTTAACTCACTTTTGATTAGAACCATAAATATGCTGAAAGCTGCCCCCATTCTGTGAGAGAGACCCATTTGAAAATTTAGGTTTTAGAAAAATCATCCCAAAATAGAAGTTGGTAACATTTATTGCCTTTAGTTTTCCATGAGGTGTCACTTTGAGAAAAAAGAACGGGCTCCTCAAGCACACTACATGAGGTCATAAATTATCTAGGCCCACTGCATGTGGGTCTCTAGTACAATGTAGTTGGAGGTCAGATCTGTTCTCTTCTTCTCTGGAGCTTCTTGGGGGTGGGTTTTTTACGCTATTCAGGGGGGAGGTTCTTTTCTTTTGAAGCAAGTGTGTATTCTGGGGTAGTGGGGTTGTGATCTTGGTGTCCGATGGAGTGTGCCTTCATCGAAGGGCTCTTGGTTTTGATTTTGGCCTTGCTTGCTCATTTTGTGTTGTGTGCTCTTTGATGGATACTGGAGAATCTTCTAGGTTTTGTCCCAATATGGACTTCCGCTCTGCTTTTGGTTCGAAACCCTCTCCACAGGGTTCGAAGATTTTTGATAATAATCTTTTTTCGGTGGAACCCGAGAAAGTCAAGATGGGCTCAAATGGAATTCCAAAGATTAATGGGTGCCTAACAGTGGAAGAGAATCAATGTAGTTGGTTCCAATGGAGATGTCATCAATATTATCGATTATTATGCACAACATTTTATTGCAAATTCTTAGGTTTGAAAATTTCTATGCAATTCTTGGATATGTGGGCTCAAAAGACATGGATGTCTGAGGGAGAGATGGAGATCCACCTCCTGGAAAATAACTATTTCATGGTTACATTTGACTGCTTGGCTGATCAGAATAGGATTTTTGAAGGGGGCCCATATTTTTATAACCAGGTGGGCTTATTCATTAAGCCATGGCATGCTAGCTTCAACCTGGCAGAGGAACTTCCGAATCAGGTTCTGGTTTGGGTTCATCTTCCAAGGCTTCCTGTGGAATGCTGGCGAGAGGATGTGTTGTACCTAATAGCCTCGAAGCTAGGGAAACTTGTGGGTTCATCTCAGCAAATGCAATTCAAAAGGGTAATGAATTTTTCCCGGTTCTGTGTAGAAATTGATTTAAGTAAGCCATTGCCAGACTCTTTAGAAGTGAGTGCAGGAGATTATTCATGGGTGCAACAGTTGTATTATGAAACACTTCCTTTCCGTTATCGTTTCTATCATGAGTATGGTCACCTCCTACGTAGATGTCCAAAGGCCAAGCCTTTGGAGGCTCAATCTTCTCAACCTTCGGCTAATCCACCTAGGGTGGATAAGGGCAAGGACCCCATTCAGGGTTCTGGTGGTAGGGAAGATGGTTTTATTCCCATTAGAGGCTGAAACAGAAATAAAGGTCATAAAAGGACTTTGAAGGACAGGCAGGAGGAGGACACCTTCAATAGGTTTGAGGTGCTGGAGGATATTAGTCAGCAGGAGGTGAACCCAGGATTTTTGGATCTAGATCATGGGACTTTGGATATTGATCAGCATGGCCCTTCAGTTGAGGCAATGCTTGCTCCCCAATAGGAGGGGGGTATGGGAGTGCCATGCTTAGATGAGGTCAGGAAAGATCCTAGTCAAGTAATACTCAACTTAGAGGTGATTATGATTATGGCTCCGCTTGCTGATGGGACTTTGGCTCTAGGGATAGATCATCAAATGAGGGTTCAGGATGAGTTGGGTGGTAGTGCTGAGGTAGTGA
>VDFB02000015.1:472238365-472306799 GCA_007258455.2 Sequoia sempervirens
TGCCCATAATGCAAACCTTAGCTGGGTGTGCCAGTCTCTAGGATTATTCTCTAGCAACTTCTTAATTACACTAAAAAATTCTTATTGGTTGATACTACAACTCCATTGCCTTGTGGGTAATAGTTTGAAGAATATTTTAAGACAATCTTGTGATCATATGCCCATGAAATGAATTCAACCAAAGAAAAGGAAGATCCATTGTCACATACCAACGTGAAGGGTACCCCAAACCTGGTTGTGATGCATTCGGTGAGGAATTTAATCACTACCTCTGTTGTGTTGTTCTTGTAGGGTATAGCCTCTATCCACCTCATGTAGTAATCAGTGACTGTTAGAATAAACTTGTTTCCTATAGAAGAGTTTGGGTTAATTACCCCAATAAAATCTAGTGCCCAATGGGAAAATGGCCTCACCTCATAGACAGGCTGCAATGGCATGGTCGAGTGGCATTCTTTTGATGCCAAAATATGATATATGTGACATGTTCTCACATGCTGATAGGAATATTTGAACACGCAAGGCCAGTAATAACCAGATGTGAGGATCTATTGTGCCAATGAATCTACAGAACCATGACCTGTGCCATGTTTCCCATGGAATTCAATGATCACATGCT
The DNA here is from genome assembly GCA_007258455.2 of Sequoia sempervirens. NCBI lineage: Eukaryota > Viridiplantae > Streptophyta > Pinopsida > Cupressales > Cupressaceae > Sequoia > Sequoia sempervirens. Next base: position 472,238,982 of record VDFB02000015.1, read on the forward strand.
TAGCCTCTTTGTGATCAAGGCATTGTAGGTACACTCCCTCAAAGTTATTACTATATAGCAATCCTCATTTGAACATATAATGAGAGCTCATCATTCTCAGTGTTCTCCTTTGAGTTGAATTCATTCAGTCTAGACATCAATTGTTGAGCATAAAATAGGAAATATCAACATACCAAGGGTCATTGGAGAAAGACTGGGTTGTGTATTGCTAACAAATAATGTTGTCACCAGCATTCACCATGGACTTAGACAAGCCTATACCCCTGACAAGTTTCATGGGGTGTATCTTCAAATCAAACTATTGCAAGATGGCCATCCATTTCCCTCTTCTTTCTCCCAGCTCGCTCTGCATGAGTAGGGACTTCACAACTGCATCAAGGACTAGAGCAATAATCTGACTTCAGAGGATATAATGTTTGAATTTCTTGATAGCTCTGACTAGTGCAAAAGCTTTCTTTTCAAGAGGTGGATACTTAAGTTCAGAATTTTTGAATGGATAACTAATGAAGGCAATTGGCCTTTCCTCTGAGTCTTCTCTTCGTTGCGTTAGAACCGCTACACAGGAGTGTTCAGAGGAAAATGAATAAATAATGTACAAATTGATGTACTAAGAGCTGGTGAGAATCGGTGCCTCTGAAATGGATCACTTAACATGTGAAAACGTAGCCTTTGCCTCATCATTCCACTCTATCTTGGCATCTTTCTTCATCATTTCATTTAGTGGTTTCATGATTTTTGTAAAGCCTGCACATGATAAATTTTCTCACGAAATTGATCTTCCCGAAGAAGTATCTCATCTCTTTCTTGATTCCTAGCCTGGTTATCTTGAGGATGGACTCAACTTGATCTGGATTGATTGATATTCCTCTTTCTGAGATTATGTGTCCCAGGAGTTTCACTTCAGAAACTCTGAATACACACTTTTTGGGATTCAGGGAGACGCCATACTAGATACACCTTTGAAGAACCTTGGATATGTCCGTAGCATGGTTCAATCTATCTCTAGAGAACATTGTTAGGTCATCCATGTAAACAATGATGCATTTACCAATTGGATCCTTGAACGCTATGTCCATGGCACACTGGAAAGTTGCTCCAACGTTCATCAGACCAAATGGCATCCTTCTATATACAAATGTTCCCCACTTTGTAGTGAAGGTTGTCTTCATCCTGTCTTCACAATTGACCATCACCTGATTATATCCAGAATAACCATCCAAGAGTGATATCATCTGAGATCCGTTGACTGTCTGTAACACTTCATCCAGAGAAGGGAGTGGGTAGTTATCTTTTTTTGAAGCTCTATTCAGATTTTTGAAGTCGACACATAGCCTAATCTCTTTTTTCTTCTTGCAGACTAGAACTAAGTTAGCCACCTATGTCGAATGACGTACAGGTAAGATTATCCTTGTAGTAAGCAATTTCTGGACTTCTTTAAAGATCAGTGGTTCAAGCAAGGCATTGACAGGACGTTGCTTCTGTTGAAATGGTTTAACTTCAGGCTTCAAAGGAATAGTATGAGTCATTACAGAAGCATAAAATGTATTTAGGTCCTCATATCCCTAGGCTATTATAGAAATATTCTTCTTTAATGCCCTCAATATGTATTTTCTGATCACTTTAGGGCATGCTTTTCCTATGTAGACATTTCTTTTAGGGCCAGAATCAACTAGGTTAACAATTTCATATTCACTTCCTTTATCTTTAGTTGGGACCTTATCTTAAGCCCTGGGGTCTGAGTCAAAAATTATTTCCAAGGCCACCATTCCCTTGGGAATGATATTGCCTTTTAAATCAAGGACCCCTTCTGTATCAGATTCTCTAGAGTTCCAATCTCCTTGGTCCTTGTTGGACTCATCAATAATTTGTCCTTCAAAGACATCTGAACTTGCTAGGAAAGAAAGAATATGTTGATCATCATGAAAGACTTGAAATTTCCTGACATTGTCATGAATAGATGGGGTAGAAATCAATTCTACTGAGAATTTCTTAAGCTTGGAGCCTTGCATAGGTTCTAGGGTACTTGAAGCAATAGCTAATGAATCAGCCACTTAATTTTCTTCCCTAGGGATTAGACTAATCCCGAAAGCATCAAAGTCTTCAATCAGGTTCCATACCTGATTTCTATATGTTTCTAGCCTTCTATTGTGACATGTGTATTGACTGTGCACCTACTTGATAACTATCTCTGAATCTCCTTTGACCACCAAGGCAGTGACCCTCTTCTTATGTGCAAACATTAGCCCTCGAGCTAATACCTCATACTTTGCTACATTGTTTGTGTATCCAAAATGCAACCTACAGGAGGCAAAGAATGTTTTCCCTTTCAGGATTTTTAACTCAATCCCAACACCACAGCTAGTTTTGGACTTAGATCCATCAAACATGAGGGTCCACAGCTGATCATAAGTTGGGGTTGATCCTTTTGATGTTTTTGCACCTGCATTTGGATAGGATTAGCCAGAAGTGGGGCTCCTTGATCTTTTGCATCAGATATAGGGAAAGAATGCGTTGTAACTTCTTTAGGTACAATTTCTAATCCTTGCTCAGTGATCTCAAGTAATCCATGGCTATCTTGCTGGAAGTCACTTACCTCTTTGATTAATCTCTCAAGTTCTGGCATACTTGTGAGTGTAGGAATGTAGAGCAAGCCTTGGAGTTGTTCCTTATGAGCATGCTGGTTAGGAAATGTGACTGAGGCCAATTGAATTTGGGAAGGAACTTATTTTGGAAGTATCCTATCCCTGGTTAACATTGTTGCTTCTTTGGCTTCAAATGAGAAGTGATCTACAATGGCCTCAAAGTGACTTAAACTAGTTTCCCCAACTTGGGAAACATGATTTAAAATGTGAATCCAGTGTTGGCAATCCAATTCAGAATGATTTTGGTATTACACCCTGCACCAATTAGGGAGTAAAAGACTTTGTAGATTGGTATCTTCTCCTAAGACCAGCTAATCCTATTGTAGCTTCTTGACCAATGCTTGTTGGTTTTCATTAATCACAAAATCAGGGAACTTTTGTATTGGCAATTCTTTAGGATCAAGAACATAAAAGGTTGAAATTTCCTCTCTTTTATAAACCCCTATCTTGGCTTCAAAATAGGCTACCTCATTGGGGAAATCATAGTTAGTGATGATATGCTTGAGGCGAGGTTAACTTTCAATCCTAATCTGTGTAGGGATTCCTCTGCATGGTAGCCACATGTGTGAAAAGTCAAGGGAGAGATACCCCTATACCTTTTATCAAATCTCTGCTCAACAACATACCGTAAGTCTTGGGAATGTCTGCCACTTGAACATCTATATTAGTTTGAATCCTAGGGTCTGATCCTACTTGCACATGTAGGTTTCTGAATTCTCTAACTACATTAACCTCTGTTTTATCGAGTTGGATGACCTTCTTGTTCGTTTGGATAGGGTTCAACCCTAATTTCTTGCATATAGAAAATGGCATAACATTGCCTAAAGCTCCTGAATCTAACAAGAAATTGTGTAGATTCTTCCCACAGATTCTTAAACTTAAGAGAAATGGTGGGGTACCTACCTTGCTCATGTATAAGGTTGCATTCATGTCTGGAGTAGGTGCCACCTTGTTTTTCCCTTTTGATTTATCATCTTGCTCAAAGCTTTTAGCACTATCTCCCTTTGAGCAGGGCACCACTTTAAGATGTCAAAGTATGACAAATAATTTTTTTGTTTCTACATCTCATAAACAATATCAAATTATTTGTTACAGCTTGCATTACCTTTGAAAACACCAGGAGAATTACCTTTGTTATGAAAGTTGCGTGGACCTTTTGGTGGAGGAGGGTTGTTGTCGGTGCTTTAATTTGGAGGAACCATATGATTAGGTGGTGCTAATGTAGTGAATGGACCTTTATTTTGATTCCTCAGGAAGTGTCCTCCCTTTGTCTAAAAGGCTTGGGCATCAGACATGTCTTCCTCTGGTTCATTCTCACTTTGCATTAGGAATGAGGGTTCTTCTTCAAAGAGGTCATAAGCCATTGTTGTATCTACTAAGTCACCTCCTTTATTTGAATGCCCTTGGAATGTTTGGGCATCTTCTTGTGCCATCTTGACCATCTTCTCCACTTCAGGGAAATTTACCTCATAATGGGTAGCAGTATCATGCAAACCTGCAACAGTTAGCCATAAGATTAAGGTTAGCCACATTTGCAATATGTGACCTCTCCTCATTATCTTGGTAATTGTGAGGAACTCCACCATTATTGGGCCTTGTATTCCATTGTCAGTTGTTGCTTGGTCTCTGGTTGTATCTTCTATTTTGATTTTGATAACCTTGGTTAGAGGATTTTTGGCCTTGATAATACCTTTGGTTATAATTGTTAGGATTCTAATAATTACCCTAATTGTTATTGCTCTGACTGGGATAATTACCTTGGTTTTGAGAGGGGTTCAACCTAAGCTGAGCCATGCCATTTGTAACTTGAGATAGTGTTTTCTTTAAGGTCTCTACCTTGTTTGTGAGTTGAACTGTCTTTTCACTTTCAATAACCTTAGTAACATGTGGTTGAATACCATGATTTGGTGTTCCAGTTTGGCTATGATGACTATGGGGACCTTGAGGAATCTGGGATTGTTGAAAGAAGTCAAGAGTTCCATTAACAAAGAATGGAATAGGAGGTTGAGTTTTCAATTCAGATATAGGTCCATAGTGGGAAGGAGACATTCCTGGGATAGTATTGAACAAGGGATTTGGGCTAGGCATATAATACCCCATTAGAGGAAAACCTCCTCCAAAGCTTCCTTGTTGAGAGCTAATTTGTTGTTGCAGCTTGATAGCCAAATGACAAACTTTAGATAGTGAATCAATATTAACTGGTTGATTAGTCCTTTGCAGGAAAAAAAACTAGCAAAGGGTCTATAACTCTATAATAAGCTTGAATGGCACTATTCTCAATGACTAGATAGGGGTCTTGCAATCTCTTGTACATTCGTTGGAACCTGGTATTAAACAAAGGAAAATGTTCACCTAGCTTCTTCCTAATAGTAGAAAATTGGTGGAACAAGATGGTTGGGTCCACATAGATTTTGAACTGATTGATGAAAGCATTCTCCAAGTCCATCTAGCTCAGGATAGAACATTGAGGGAGATTCAAATACCAGTTGTATGTTGTATCCCCTAGGAAATAAGGAAACAACCTACCAACTACATCATGGTGAGCTATTTGAGCCCTAGTACAAGCATCCTTAAAAGATTGTATATGCTCTTCAACACTTCTTGATTCACCATGAATGTACTTGGGGAAAAATTTCTCAGGATTCTTAGGCATATCATGAAAACCTCCAGGAATAGTTCCTAATGGAGAGGGATTATTCTGAAAGAATGCCATAGGTGGTGGTGGTGGTTGAGCCAGCTATTGGATGGGTTGAACTAGCTGTAATGATAATTGAAATGGATTTAGTGGTGGATTGATAGGAATCCACTGGGGTACTGGTGAAAAGTCTGATGGAGTGAGCAGAGCTTACAAGGGTGGTATGATGGTTGCCCCAGTCTTGTGACTCTTGTGCCTTATTGGAGTCTTGAGTTCTATCAAAGGTGGTGGGTTTTCAGTTGATCGAGGAACTCTGTGGGGCCTTTCTGAGGAGGATGACCTAGCTTTATCCAGCTTGCTCTCGTAGCCCTCATTCTAGTGCCAGATCTATTGATGGTACAAATAGCGCAACAACATGTAAACAAAATATTGCTACTATGTTTTCTCCTGAAATAGAAAGATGATCACATAGATATCTTAGCTCCCAAGGTCTTTGTAGTTAGTTCTCAACTATGTTGATGTTGCTCAATGGTCAATGTAACAGTAATATTCAAGGGGCCTACTGGTGTTGAGCTTGTGGATTGTTTTGGGATAAAAAAATAAACTAACACCTACTCTAGTTGGGGGTTTTAAAGAAACAACAAAAGATGGATCAGAGCTTTGAAACAGAAAAGAATGACAATTCATCTAACTTAACCAAACTTTTTATCTTCCAAGGAATTTGTTAACTAAAACTGTAGAACAAAGTAAGCTTGTGATTGACACATAGCCTCTTTCATTCATAGTGCTAATTCAAATAACAGATTGCAAGTTACCATTTAAGCAAAACATAGAATAAGACTTCAATCCTTGAAAGATTCTCAAATAAAATGATTAACTTAATACAAATATCATTCTGGAACGCAATATGAAGTAGATTAAATCTGATTGCTTCTACTGTTGGAGTCAAAATGACACTGAGAGGGGGGGTGAATCAGTTTTATAACAGATTTGACCAATTTTCACAAATTCAAAAACTATAGCACAAATTTGATCTCAATATACTCTAATTAATGAATTCATGAGTTTAATGTAATCATTCATAAACATAATTGAGAAAGATAATACCCAAACAATCAATTGAAATAATCAACAATCATAGTAAAACAAAGGGAACTTAGAAGAACAAAAAGACTCTAGATTTTACTGAGTGGAAAACCTTCCTGGGGTATAAATCCCACTCCCTAAATGTCTTCCTAGCTTAATCTTTTAAACAAAAGTTCACAATGCCTTATAGACTGATTTTTGAGCACCCACTCAAGGAACATCAAGCCCTCGTTTTGAGACACCAATCTCAAGGAGCACCAACCCCTCAAATTATATTTTGAATAATAATGATAACATAGAGGATTACTCTGTTTTCAGTAAAGCACAAACATATTTATTCTCTCGTCTATAGAATACCTTAAGAATCCACAAATTGAATCCCTAAAATATTATATAGAGAAGAGCTCCTTTTACAACATCTTTGCCTTTTGTATACATAGCTTATGCAAAGTTTATAATTCATTTCATACTACCCAGATACTCTCAAAATTACAATAGAAGTACCAGTACAGAAAAGAGTTTTTCTGTAAGTATTTATACATCTTGTTTCAGGTACTAAGTCTTCAAGAATCTTCATGGTCAGGGAGAGCAGAGCCACGTTACTTCTCTTAAATGTTTTATGTCAGAAAATAAAGAGTCTTCTGAGAAAACAACTGAACCTTTGACAGAAAAAGAATCAATGCTTTGATGAGCAAATCAGGTAACAAACAAAATGCTTCTAAATCCATTTTGAAATGGTTTTGTAGAACACCTGAATGTTCAAATAAATTATTTTACAAAACCCTTTTCAAATAATTTCATTTTCAGAATACCCAATCAAGTAAAACTTCTTTTCAAGTGAACCAAATAATAAAATCTGCAATGTAATAGCTGAGAAATCAATACCCACTATTTCATTTTACTTCAATCAAGCTTCCAGAAAAAAAATTGTACCAAGAATAGCAACCATACTGATCCAATCAACTTGTTAGCCATTATAACCAGCTATAAATGCATCAAAACAAATCTCCATACTCAACAGTTAAAGACAATGCACCCAGCTACAGTAACTGATCTTCATGGCGGCGCTAAGCATAGGGTTCCAAAATAAAACATTATTGCAAACAATAGATGCCAGGTCACTTAACCCATGAAAAGCATTGTCCACAAATATTATAAATAATAAAATATTATTCACTACCTTCAACAGCCCAAGATTCGCCTTCGCTGAGACAATATAAGGTTGGGAAGACATTATATCGAATGTTCCATGTTTCACCGAACGATCACTTAATTCATTTGGTCGCTGTGACATAAGATTTTTCCTGCCGATGAGACCATTTGTCCCAAGCGGGTCGCTATAATCAACTGACATTGGAGAGACCTCATGTAGAATACATAAAATCATACTGAAACATTTTGACCACTTTAGATCGCCAAGAGAATTCAATTCTCATACTAACAAAGTCCCTTTTGATTTCCATTCACTTTTCAATCGACGAGACAGTTTGAAATCGCCAAAACCTCACAACGATAACCACCTTGTCTGGTCGAAATGAGCATTAAATAACACATCGGTGAGACATAACAAACTCGCTATGATATCATACCAAAGATAGAACTCCTGCCGATGAATCCCCATTATCACCTATTGGAAAGACACAAGAGAGTCAGCGAGACCATATGCCGATGAACCTAACTCTTACTGATGAGATTCCTTCGCTGCGGGGTTGGTAATACTTTTGAATATAGCTGAGACCCCATGGCGATGACTCCAACTTCTTCCAAAGTGCACCCTCCCACCATAGGTTGGTGAGACACCAACAGACTCGGCAAGACCTTGCTGGAAATCCTAAGTGTTATGCCGATAAAATCCTGCATGAAAATCCCGATCGTTGTGACATAACATTATCGATGAGATGTTTTGTAGACTTCAATATGTTTCACCGAAAGACTTCATCCATTATGAGTCACTCTAACAAAAAAAATCTCTTGCCGAAGGCAAAGGTATGGTTACCGATGAAAATATGCCCATGATATTAAACAAAAGAATTGGCCTGAACAAAGCCAGACTAAATTGAAATGCTGATCCAATGAAATACCTGACAATAACCCTGAAACCATTAAAATAACCTTTCGCTGTCAAAGAACACAAGCAAATTAGTACCGTCAAGAGATAAAAATAAAAACTAAGCATTGAAACTGAAATAGAATCCAAGTATGCCAAGAGAGTAAACTGATCATAGAAAGCTTGAATGAATACTGTCCACTGCAAATTAGATACCAACTGAATATAACCTATCAAAGAAACAACTAGGAGAAACATCTGAATCTGTAGATAAGTTTGTCATCAAGGACAATCATAATTGACTATCAACATCTACTACTAGTGAAATAGATAAGCAATATTTACAAAGCTGGCACAGTCACAAGTGTACAGAGAATCCATATCTTCATACTATTCCCCTCTACACTAAGAGAGATGGAAAGATACATTTACTCTATTCTCCTCCTATTAACTGATTAACTCCCTAACTTTTTCTAACTCTTCTACCACTACTTCTACCTTTTTTTTTTATTGATCCTTCTATTAACCTTCTAACCCCTTTACAAAGAGGAAAGGATGCCATATATATAGAATGTACAAAAAAGGAATGCATTGGCTACTATTTTAGGGTTTTTACAAAATATTTTCTTTTAGGAGGTTTGGCTTTCAAATCTTTTTGAAGAGAGTTAATGCCGCATTCAATGTGAACCCCTGTTGTCCATGTTGATGATGGCTTGACCTCAGGAGAAACCTTTAGATCTTTTGTAGTTGCAACACTTACTCCATGCCTTCATGTCTATCTTTCAACTCCTTCGAAGGGCTGCTTTGAATGCTCTAAATCCTCTTTCCATTAATATTGATCTACCTCTCGCCAATGGTCACTACAACTGTCCACTGTGACTTGTGGTCGCTTCTTCCGTTTGGACCTCTTCATGCCCTAGACCCTTCTTTCATTGACCATCTCTGGCAGCATCATCGATCTTCCCTTCAGATCTGAACATCATCACCCGACTGATCCATCGCCCCTTTGATCTTAGAAGGAGCCCAACTCATTGGCATCCTGTAGATTTCTTACATAGGGGTGGTCAGTCGGTCCAAGGGCTGATGAGTCACTCCTTTAGTTTTTTTTGATTGGCCAAGAATACACCATGCAAGCTTCTCAGGTGGTCAACGGTGGTTCAAATGGAATCACATGTCGACGAGACACTAATCATGTCTCCTCGATGCAATTATGTCTCTCCTAGCTACCATCGGCATAGCTTTAGACAGTCAGCAAGATATCCTGGTGAGTTCTGTAAGTCATACTGATACCATAAGACCTATTAGCAAGACCACATGGTGAAGTCCCTCTTCTCTCGGCGAGCCCATTGTGTATTAGTAAGACTTTACTTATTTGGCTAGAGGTTATGGTGAAGGGATAACCCTCGATGAGCCCATTTGTTATGTCAGGGAGACCTTGTCATGTCAGCAAGATGTTATGGTGATGTCGTCCCTGTCGGTGAGACCTCTCATACCGACAAGACATTTCCTTGAGCCTACTATGTTACATTGAAGGCTGACCCCTTGGTGAGACACATGTTAATCGGCCAGACCTCTTGCTGAAGGAAAAATTATCGCCGAGCCGAGAGCACTTCGGTGAGACCCTTCATTAGTCAGCAGGATGTCTATCTGAGGCCTTCATTTTTCAATGTGACTCTGCCAGGTGGTAAGACCTTATCTCCTTCACCAAACCTCCCAGCAAACTTTCCTTCCCCCGTGAGCACATTCATGTCAGGGAGACTTCTTTATTTTGGTGAGACTTCTTTGTTTTGGGGAGACTTCTTTATTTTGGGGAGACCTTATCTCCTTGGCCAGACTCTCACCTCTCTCACAGAACAATCTTGGGTTGGGAAGACCTTATGGCGAAGTCTTCCTTTTTCTCCCTGAACTCGAGCTTCTTCTACTTTGGGGAGACTTCTTTGTTTTGGGGAGATCTTTCCCCTTCAGTGAGACCTTTCGCCGAAGGGAGTACCTCTCGATGAGATCCTTTCAAGCTCAAATTTCTTTTAGCGAGAGCATATTGGTTCAACGAGACCTCATACTGGATTCAAGATATTACCCCAATGGCACAATCCCTTCGACGAGACAACACTTAGTCATCGGGACCCTTTGCCGAAGACACCCTACTTTGCCGATGCCGCTTCATTCCGTTGAGACTCTAATGGATTGGTAAGACTTATGCCGATATTACTTCATGTCAGTGAGACCTTTCCTCTTCGTTGAGACCTCACTCCAATGTCTTGGCCTATCGACGAGACCCTTCATAGTCACCAAGACCTTTCCACAAACAAAAATCTTCTCTCTGATGCCCCTTGTTGTCGCCAAGACCCCTTTGTAGTCATATCGATATGCATTCTTTGTTCCACCTGTGTCACTGTAACACTCTCTTGTTAGGGAGACATCCCATAGATGCCCTATGTCTCACTGAGAAACCTCCATAAGCTCACTTTGTTTCCATGACAATATCATTTCCTCATTGATGAAGTAACGTGTCACTATGACATCATGGGTCAACAAGACTACAGGAGCTCATATTGATAGACCCCTTTTGTGCTTTATCAGCGAGACCCAACGCCCTCACCAAGATAGCTCTTTGCCTCAAGAATTTCTCACCGATGATATATATCCTTATCAGTGGTCGAAAAGACTTAAGGCACTCGACAAGACCACACACCAAAGACACAACTCTTGCTGAAGTGTTTTCCTGTTCTGTGATAGTCGATGAGACATGAAGAATTCACCGAGACTTCACCCCAAAGGAAAAATATCCCGCTGATATGCGTATCCCTCTATCGCCGGCCAGTGAGATATCAAGATCTCGCCAAGACCTTTCTTTGAAGGAGGCTTTCATGTCGATGGCGAAACTCTTAGTCATTAGGACGATGACTGATTTCTTTCTAATAGGTCTTGCATGGGAATTCCAATTGATATGAAATCCCTGATGTCTTGCCAATAGGCAACATAGACACCTATTAACCAAATGCACTGGTAGTCAGCAAGACATCGGCAAGGTCTTGCTGACTTTCTTCTTAGAGGAAAATTATGACCAACTAGATTGAGGACTGCATTCCAACTGAGCTCCCTTGGAAAATATCATCATGTGTGTTGTTGAATCCTACAAAAGAAAGGTTTGCATTAGTCCTCATAATCAAATAAAACATATTATAATAAAATCCACTATTGCTTGTAATTATTTCATTAAATTCTTAGAAAGAAGAAAACCAACTCAAGCTGAGATAGAGCCAACATTAAATTAGATAGATAGAGAGACACAATTAAGAAGAAAACATAAGAAATCCACAGATCAAAGTAGACAACTAAAAGCAAAGAAGACAAAACAAAAAGGGGGACCTATTTTGTTCCAGAACAAAATGGGGTGGTTATGAAAGGCATAACAGGTGTGAGCATTCATTGGATGGAAAGGTGAAGGCATAGAAGTGGTATTGTCAATTCCTGCTACACCATTGTCCATACTAGGAGTAGGAACTCTTGAGATCCCAAGGTCCACAATGAAAGTGTTATCATGGGAAGCCATGAGTCTAGAACTTCGTCTCACTAAAGTATTATCAATGGGGTACCAAATAGTACCAAAAAAGATTTAAGGTGAATGTAAATGCAAGGGAATCTATGAGTTCTAAATGTAAATAATAGAAATTATGCTAATTGTAACAAAGAAGTAATTATTGAAAACAAAAATGCAGAAAAATGCAAAAAAAATGACTGAAAATGCAATATGAACAGTGCAGGTGGATGTATTCACCCAAGGTGGCAAATGAGTCCAACTATGAGATTTTTTTTGTGCTTTTCAAAAAGTTTAATGTGATTCTAATGCTTTTTAGAATGCAATGAAGGATGCAAATGTAAAAATTTTAGTTTTTTCAATTATATGCAATGCAAAAAAGAAATTTAAATAAAGCTTTCACTAATACAATATGAGAAGTCCTAGAATGCAAGAAAAAAAAATACCTTAATTGAATGTTGAAGAAACTATAATCTACAATGCAATATGTGAATTAAATCATAAATTTAAAGTGCTCAAAATGCAGGTTCACCAAAATGAACCATAAATTTTTGGCACCCTAGGACTTTCTAGCAATTCTAGGGTTTTTCACCTAAAAAGAGAAAGAAGGACCAAGAGTCTAGGTAAGTTCATTCAAATTATGTAATTTAGGCTAAATGAAATGAACTAAATGCAATTAAGTGATCTAAATGACTAATTATGTATACAAAACTTAAGATTTATGCTATACTGGAAAACACAATGTGATATGAAAACAATGAACTAAGAATGAATAAATGTAGAGCAAAAATAAATGGGTTGAAGCAGTGTGCACTGGGGAAAGAATTAAAGAATTTGGAATGATCTGAATGTTATCTAGAATTACAAAAATTCACCAGTGGGACTCATTCACTTAGGGTGGCTAATTAGTCTTGCTTTTGGTAAAAAATGTTGGGAACTAGTTTTTGACTGTCGAGAACTAGAATCTGACAAAACTTGGATTTTTAGTATGAAGGTCAGACTCATTCTCTATTGGTGGTGAATCAATCCTCTCCCACAATACTAAGAAATTAGGATACAACTCTCTAACACCAAATCTAAGGATGTCTGCTTGTTGGGTTATCGAAGTCAATTTTCAGGAAATAAACAAAATACCTTCTCCAAGCTTGAAACATGATTGATTTGACTTGAAGCACCTAGTTGACTTGTTTACCACTCTTCAACACCTAAATGCTTGTTAAATCTACACACAAAAGTCTGTAATCACACATGCAAGAGGGGGAAAATGGTTGAGGGTTAGAAAATAGGGGTTTGCCTTGGTCAAACCCCACTTTGGTAGTCAAACCCTTAATGAAATGAAAGAGAATGCTAAACAACTCGCATGCAAATGCTATCAACTTACCAAACCCTTATTGATGGGAATCTGAAGTTGTGTCAATGGATGCTCCAAAATGTTTGAATAGTGCTTGATTTAATGTTGTAAGATGCTTAAATTCTTGAATGTGATGTGTGAATAAATGCTTGAATGAATGGGGGTTTAAATGGATGTAAAAACACTTATTTATACAATCTTGTGCCTTAGTAACTCGTTAATACCTCATCATAGGGCGACATCAAGTGATTTTGAATAAAAACCCTAAAGGAAATTTTTTAAAAATTGAATTTGGAGCCAAGGGAGACTCATTCACCACCCATGGTGAATGGGTCCCACCTAGGACTCATTCGCCACCCATCGTGAATAGGTCCCACCTAGGACCTGAAAATGGGTGTCAAGAATTAAGTCATGTTTAATGTTGTTTCTCAGGTTTACATTCAAAAATGCACTTAATTAAATTGTATAAGGGCATAAAGGGGTCAAATAAAGCATAAGAAAGGTGTAAGTAGTTAAATTAAGCCTAGAAAAGCATGAAATCTTGTTACAAGACTTTACAACACTTCATAATAAGACTTGATAAGTGATGAAAAGGTGAATTTTAGGTGAATTGTAATGAATAGAGTCTAGAAGAGTTTATAAATGCTTTACAACACTTCAAAAAACCCTTACATAACATCATTATTTGAATTTGAATACCTAAATATGCATGTTCAAGCCATGTTACCACACAAAATCAGAGAAAAATAGACCAAACATCTTGAAACAAGGCCTAAAAGACCATGAAAATGATAAGGGTCCATTTTTCTATGGTGCAATTTCAATTACCAACTTTGCTTACTATAACTAGGCTCTTCTATGGTAAGATGTTTGAATCACTTTGATATAAATTAAAATATTCTTATTCTTGGATTAAATAAAAATATTTTTCATCCACTAGTAAATCAAATAAATAATTGAACTCTCTAACAAGAACACAATATTGAAAATAAGAGGATTTAAATAAAATCAAGAATTTGGAATCAATATTTCTAAGCTCTATACTATTAAGGCTCTTAATGGATAACTAGAAACTAATTTCTAAAAACTAAATTAGGCATCCATGAAATGGTTTTTTCTCATGTTTGAATATTTATCATAAAAAATTTCCTCCAGATATTTCTTTTTCCTACATGATACCCTAACTTGGTTTCACTCAATTTATTTTTGTTTTCAATTTACTATTTTAGTTTCAAAGTAGGAGATGGTAATGTTTTAATGATATATTCTATTTGGTTTATTGGGTTTCACTTATTTTTGTATATGTTTTACAAGTATTCTATTTCTAGAAACCCTATAAATTTTATCATCTAAATTTTTGTTTTTCATTCTCTGTGAGAAGAATTTTAGGACTGTTTTATGACAGATTTTTATTGTGAATAAGGATGTCAATTTTTTCTTGATAAATCATAATTGGTGATCTAGGTTAATACAATTTTTGAATATTTTTTTTGAGATTAATAATAGAAAAACCCATTAAATTATATGCTTTAATAGCATGTTTATCAGTTCTTATGATCAAATACATGAAACTGTTGTTAAAAAAATTATTGCTTGGCATAGCAGTAGCAATATTGTAGGCTCAACAAAGCCATTTTGTTTTTCTCTTGAAATCCATTGGCTGAGAGTCCCAATATTTTATTTCTTATTCAAATCATATACCTAAAACACAAAGACACACAAAGAATAAAAAATAAATTAAGTGACCATTTTAATAAAATGAAACAAGAGAATAATAAAACAACTCTTACCTACACACAACCCAAACCACACAAAAAAAGGTTAAATCACATGCCCATGACAAGAATAATATTTCACAAGTATGGAATAATGGAAGTAGCTATGTGACCCCCTTATCAACATTGCACAAATTTTTTACCTGTTTACTCAACCAAGAATATGTGTCAGTATTACTCATAATTAATGATAATTAAAACAAATGACATATGAATTAAAAATTCCAAGAATAATAATCAATTAAGAAATTAGATCCACTAATCTAAAAAGTAACATACAATTTAACACTCCTTACATGATACCTGTTATGGAGTCAAGAAACAATTGAGTGAATACTATCTATTATCAAAATATCACCACTTATGTCAATAGAATATTTAACTTATAATGCATACTACTATAAGTAATATTGAATATCAATAATTTTCTTCCTATTCACACCTACCCACATCTATGATATATGTAATCACCTAACATAATGTAATCCACTTAATGTACATAGTAATATTACTAATAACTAAGCATATTGATCATTACATAATTATGTAGATAGAGAATGCAACTCGTCTGACTATAAAAAGAATTCACAAAACTCATTAGATAGGATTAGTAAAGAATACAAACATCTTCATGGTGTTCCAACAATCATCACTCGTGTACTATCAACTTGAAATAACATATAAATTATCAAAAACTAATAGGACCAATAAGGTCACAAGGAATGGGGTCTTACACAACCTATGGGAATACATATGATGAAGCACTTGGAAACTTAGAAAATGTCCTAAAATTGTGTGAAGAACACAACTTATCCTTGATTCATGACAAATGCTTCATGATGATGACAAAAGGGAATGTGTTGGGAAATTTTGTCTCAAATGAAGGAATTCAAGTGGACCCAAACAAAATTATAGTGATAGCAACACTCCCTATGACTCAAAGACAAAATAAGTTAGAAGTTTTATAGGACATGTGTTGGGTACTATAGGATATTTATCTAAGACATTAGCAAACTTTCAGCCCCACTATATGTTTTTCTATCTAAGGATGGAGAATTTGAATGGACAAATGCTTGTCAAACCTCCCTTGAAGCACTCATGGCAACCTTGACCAAAGCCCTTCTATTGAGAGGACCAAATTGGACCTTACCTTTTCACATCCATACAGATTCTTTTGATTTTTCCATAGGGGCAATGCTTAGATAGAAGGAAGGTAACAAAAAGTATGCCATATACACTACATCAACAAGAATTTGCAAGGGGAAAAAATCAACTATAAAGTGATAGAGAAGGAGATGTCAACAATATTTTTTGCAATAAATAAGTTTAGAAATTGTATAATAGGATATTTAGTGTTCATACATAGTAATCACACAACAATAAGGTATCTTATGAAAAACTAGTGGTTGGAGGAAGACTAGTTAGATGGATATTATTACTACAAGAATTTGATATCATAATTGTTGACAAGTGAAAAAAAGAAAATGTAGTTGCAAACTTCTTATCTAGACTACCAACCAAATCATAAGAAGATGTTGTTGATGACTTGTTCCTAGATGATAGATTTTTTTCTCTATCTCTACACACACCTTGGTATTCATATATTTCTAATTATCTTGTAGTAGGAAAAACACCATGACACCTCTCACTTAGACAAAAGAGACAATTAGTTCACAAGAGTTTTCCATACTATTGGATAGTTGGTTATCAATTCTACAAAGTCCCAAATAATATAATGAGGAGGTGCATCAAAGAAGATGAGGTATATGATATCCTCAGAGAATTCCATGATGAACCCTATGGGGGAAACTTTGCAGAAAAGAGGGCAACACTTAACATTAGTCTAGTTTTATCTTACTTCTCAATCTTAGAAACAAATTCAAAGCTCAAAGAATCAAAAATTATTTTATATAATATTTATTCATGATTATTTCCATGCTTCATACTAGGGTTTCAAAGGAAACAAGGACAATTGAATTGATTCTTGCAAACATTTGAACTCTTGGACATCCATTTGTATGAAGTTTCTTATCTGCTAGGCATTGTAATGTGACTTTATCTTATATGCATGTTCATTGTCAAAAAGGGTGTTGGTGTAATTAAATGTGTTGTACCTTGTCCTAGGTCATAAGTACACCTTAGTTAAGTTTAATTAGGGACTACATAGGAGGTTGTTGGAGAATTTCCACTTTTACTTGACATGTCATTACCTCATCATTTCCACCTTTTGTGGATGCATCATGTGATTATCTCTCCACCTTAAGTGGAGTGATCACTTTTCCTAGTTGTCTCATGTCATAAGATTATGACACTTGTCATAATCTTATGCCCTTCTATGTTCTCACCTTGTCTATATAACCAAGGGGTCTCTCTCATTGTAATAAATCATAAATCATCTCATATTGTTGACATTGAGTACAGTCTATTTTTTTCATATCATAATCTCTCTCTTTTCATGTGCTTTCCATTTGGTCCCTAGATCTTGGCAGCCATAGCCAATTCTAACATGGTATCAGAGTGGTTTGGGTGCCATTGGAGAGTCTTTTTCTAAAGAGAGATTCTAGATCTAAGGAGGTTCCATTTTTGGCTCTTTGATGTAGGTTCATAATAAAGCTTGTTGGTGCAAATCTAAGCTCACCATTGCGTCTAGAAGGTTCGAGAAAGTCAATTTTTTCTTTTGTTTCATCCAAATCATACATACGAGGCCAAATATATGAGGGTTTGCATCTAAAGTGTGGTTGCTAGATCCAAAAGGTAGCTACAATTTTGGAGCATTTTGGGTCAAATCCAACCCTACCATCACATCCAAAAGGGCCAAAAACTCTAAGATCGATTGTCAATTCATTCATTTTGGTTTTTGTAGTCAAACTTTGAAGGCTAATATCTTGCTCATTTTGACTCCTTTTTTTAAGATTTTTTTTTTTATTTAAGATAATTTTTCATGCTCTATGCACTGGTGTAGTCAGTTTTTGGTTTTGGTGCCTGGTTTTTCCAGAAATTGCAGATTCTCATAGGTGTTGTTGCTTTGTCCTCATTTTGGGAACTTTGAGAGCTCATATCTTTCTTCTACAGTAACATTTTTGTGTGCAATTTTTTTTGAAAGTACATTATTTTTTGTGTACTTCTCAGTGGTATGAGCAAATTGATCTCATTTTGTACTAAAAATTGTACTTGATACTGTGGCCTATTTTGGCATTTGTAAGCACTAGATTAAGTCTAGTTTGTTGTTTTTGGCATCTAGAAACTATAAACGCACTGAATATAAAGTTCCAAATCAAATATTGCTTGGGGGGTTTCCTGATTGAGTGATTTTGGGGGGGTCTCTTGGTGCATTGCTTTAATCTATTTTCTTTTGCTCTCTCATTTTCATGGATCATTCTAAGGTTCCTTTGCTCACATCATATAATTATTCAACATGGCATCAAAATGCATGGAATATTCTAATGACAGAAGGTCACTCTCTATATGTTGAAAATAAGATACTTGAACCTACAGATGCAGATAAAAAGTTAACATGGATGATCAAACATGCCAAAGCTCTTGGGTCTCTTCATAGACTAGTTTCTCAAGATTTGCTGTTCCAAATTGAATCATGTAAAAATTCTCATGAAGCTTGGGAAAAATTGAAAACATTGTATGGTACAAAAGATGAAGTAAGAGGCTATCAAATTGATAATGATTTGATGAATCTTGATCCTAAGAACTTTGACAACATCTAGGACTACATCACTAAGGTTAATGATCTAAAAGAGCAATGTAAAACATGTGGAATTGATAAGAAGGGCATCCAGTTGGTGTACAATATAATGAACAAACTTGGTCCTGATTATGCTTCTTTTGTTTCTAGCTTTCATACTCATAGATTGACTATGGGTTCTGCATACACTACACCTTCATTTGCATCATTTTCTGAGATGTTGATACATGAACAACAAAATCTTATCTCAATGGGTCTCATCAACACTTCTAAATCTCAAGCATTGTTGGTTAGTCAAGTGAAAGAATCAAAATTATATAAGAAACGGAAGAAAGCAAAGAATAATCAAAATTTAGATAAAGTTAATCAACATTCAAATCAATCAAAGAAAAAATCTTCTTCAAAAGGAGAATCATCTAAGAAGGAGAGGCCTTTTTGTGCATATTGCAAGAAGGATGGACATGAAGAACACTATTGTTATAAGGAAATTGATGAGTTGAAAAATCTTCTCAAAAAGAATCACATTGATTTTCCTTCTAGAATGTCTGAATCTTTTTCTCCTTCTACTTCAAAATAGTCTAAAAAGGATAAAGGTCAAACATTGGGATATAAAGGACAAGCTCTTTCCGCTCATTTAGGTCTAGGATCCAGGAGATGGCTTCTAGATTCAGGAGCATCTCATCATATGGCATCTTCACAGACTATATTCTCTTCATTTCAACCTTGTTCTATGTCTCCTATCTTGATGGGAAACAATACATACATGAGTGTAATGGGAAAGGGATCTATTAGAATTGGGGAAAACACTTTTTAGGATTTCTTGTGTGTTCCTCATTTGACAAACAATCTGCTTTCCAATATTCGATTGCACATGGTGGAGATGGGAAAAATATGGCTTCACTTCTGATTCTGTTATCATTCGAGATTTGGAGAGTCAAGAGATTATTGCTACTGGGGTGGTTGATCAATCATCTTAATTGTATTCCTTTGCATAGTTTGCTTCTGATGGTGACAATGTTCCTTCAACTATTGATCATATACACCATGATTCAGAGGAGACATTTGGCTTTTTGAACTTGGGCATACTCACATCAGATCCAGTCCTTGAGCCATGCATTTCATCTCCTCCATCAACTATTGTACTGGATGATACTTGTGTTGCTACAATTTTTGCTTCTAGTGATTCAGTGCAGCAGGATTTACATAGTCTTCTAGATATGGCTACTTTGGATGATTTCCTTACAGGTATTTTAGACTTGTTTATGGAGTCTCATCTTGAAAATTTGGAGGACACCATTGATAGCATTCATCTTATCTTTGATGAAGATGCACCTTCTTCAGTTGTTGTGAGGGAACACCTTGACCCTCATATTAATTCTCTACATGATCATTCTTCATAGATTGGTGTGAGTGTGGATACTTTTGGACAACATTTGGAGGAGGCTTCTTTGTCTTCAGAGGGGATATATTTTTCTTTGGATCATGTTCTACATTCTTCTCTACTAGTTGTTGGATTGTCATCTTCAGCAGTGTGGCCTAGAATGCCTATTTGGAGTGTGTCAACTTTCAGCATCGACATGGAGACACTTGAACATACTTTAGAGACATCATCCATCATCCATCTTTTTGACATCCTGCATACATCCTTGGTTTTGTTTCTTCCTAAGGGGAGGAACATTGTTTGGCGAGATTGAATCATCTTTAGCATTCAATGTCAAGCTTCTACCATCATTGCATGAGACTCAACATTGAGGGGAGCTACCTTGTCTCTCTTCTACTTCTCTCTTATGGGGGGGTCTTTTTCCTCACATGGGGTTTTTACCTTCTCATTCTTCATTGAGAGTATTGTATTTCATCTCTCTTTTGAGGGGGAGTTTTTCCCATGAGGTTTTCTCCCTTTCCTTGCTTGTGAGAGATTGCATTGTTTGTACATGGTACCTAACATGGCCTAGTAGCCGGGACCCATCTTGCATTGTTTGCATTTGTGTACATTCTCCCTAAGTTGCACTTAAGGGGGGTGTTGGTGTAATTAAATTTGTTGTACCTTGTCCTAGGTCATAATTACACCTTAGTTAAGTTTACTTAGGGACCACATAGGAAGTTGTTGGAAAATTTCAACTTTTAGTGGACTTGACATGTCATTACCTCATCATTTCCGCTTTTTGTGGACACATCATGTGATTATCTCTCCACCTTAAGTGGAGTGATAACTTTTCCTAGTTTTCACATGTCATAAGATTATGACACTTATCATAATGTTATGCCCTTCTATGTTCTCACCTTGGCTATATAACCAAGGGGTCTCTCTCATTGTAATCAATCATAAATCATCTCATATTGGTGACATTGAATACAGTCTATTCTTGTCATATCATAATCTCTCTTTTCTTGTGCTTTCCATTTGATCTATAGAGATTGGAAGCCATAGCCAATTCTAACAAAGGGTGACTCCTTAGGTTTTGTAGAGCTTGAAGTGAAGGGGAGAAGAGTGTAAAACTCATCTCATTCTTTGGCCAAATCCTTAATCAAATATAAGCTCATAATATGTGGCAAACCTTTAGTTTTTCATGATATATAGATTTAGGATCCAACACCAAGTAGGGAGTGTCAACCCATAAATATTCTAATATTGGACTTGACACACCATTGAGAGGAGTCAAGAAAATATTGCTTTTCCATAAATAGTAAATCAATCTCATTCTCTTTGGGGTAACGTTCAACGTCCATGTTAATGTTATGGCTTATTAATTTCAAAGAGGAGGAATGATATTGTGATTGTAGGGGATGAATTTGGGTAAGGAAAGGGTTGGAGAAAATGAGTAGTGTAGGTTAAGGATGTATGGGCTTATTTTTTTACTTTTAGCAAATATTATATTGGTCCCATGTAACATATTTAGAAGTTTTAGGTGTTGAGATAGAGGTTAAGTGGTGGGATGGAAAGAAAGGAATGGAAGGTGGGGGCAGATAGCAAGAGGATGGGGGCTAAGGTGATTCAAGGAAGAAGAGTGGGGAGATTCAAGAGTTTTTAAATTCATGTATCAAGAAAAGTTGTGGAACCATGGTTATAGCTATTTTTATTTAAGGAGCACAAATTGTAAATAGGATAGTCACAAATAAGATGGAATCCTAGTAGTAGTAAGACATGCATTTGGCTTGTGGATATTAAAAATATTGTTCAAATTCAAATCATGGCCCAATCAATTTTATGAATTTTGGTAGAGGAAGGGTTAAATGCATCTTTGTACAAAGCATATGTTGAACCCAAAGTCTTTCCCATTTATATTTACACCATAATTAACTACCTAGTTTATAAGCTATACCTTACATAAATAAATAAAATGCCAGTTTGAGGATTGATAACTCAATCCACATTAAATATTTAGATTTGGAAATTTCTTCATGGTGAAAGTCAAGGCAACATGCTTGGACATAACATGCTTGTTTGCATATTATCCATGGTCAATAGGAGAGAACTATTTTGGAATGATCAAGGTTGATAAAAGTGTAGGATACATATCCTCTACCTCACCCCAAAAACCCTCAATATTCTAGTCCTTTAGTTCCTAGTTATTTCAGAATATTTGAAGAAATTGTTTTTTAAGAGGAATGATTTTAAGAATAATAGACTATTTTTTTTCCTTTCCATTCTAAGATAAAATATATGATTTTAACTAGGATTCCGAAGGAGATTACCTTACCTTTATTGGAATTGTTATGATTTATTATGGGAATTGAGGTTTTCTTATTTGGTTTGGTTGTTTTGTTGAGTTTCTAGAGTGTTGTTGGTAGTAGTTGTTGCACCAAATATGTTTTGAAAATTGGTGTTAATGAAATATCTTCCTAATGGATTCCATTCTAGCATATCAAGCTTAGACATGCTAGCTACATTGAAGATATATGGGTTTCAAAATTGTTTGAATTCTTGGCTTGAGTGACTGGGCCGCCATGCTCTCTTGATTTCTTCTTCGTATTGGCTACTCTAGGCTTAAAAATAAGGTGATTCTAAGGCTTCCTTCTCATACTTGATTCATGGTGGTCATTCATTAAAGTTGGACATGTGGGGAAGTGACTAGGGTTTCAAATGAATATTAGCCTAGTAATTTCATCACTTTTTCAACTTCTTCAATAAGGCCACTTTTCCCAACAATTGTTGTTTCATGCTTCTCATGGCAATCAAGTATAAACTTTCCATTTAACTATTTTTCTCTAACTTAGTGATGCATATTTCCATGTACAATAAGCTTTTTATCAATGGTCTAATCCCATGATTGTTTTTCTTTAAAAATATTATTTATAGTTGAAGCCAATATTGTTATATTCCTTAAGTATTCTAGATCTATATATTTATAAGAACATTTGTATCTATCTGGGTCTTATAGCTTGGATTAATAGAGTTTAGTTGTTGCTTCAATTAATAAGATTTTATTAATATAAAAAGTTAAAAAGACCTTATTAACATTAGGATCTTATGAACAATGTTGTATTAGTATGATGTGTATTATATTTTATTATCATATTTTTTTTGTAAAAAACATAATGAATGCCATGATGAATGATCTACTTTATTTAGTTTTTAGTTTACACGTTCTTCTTGCAATTTTGTATTGCAGATGTTGTAAGGCTTTAAAATTTCATTATCTACTATTGACTATATTCTTAGAAATTGAATTCAATTATGTACTATTTATTTATAATTTGATAGCGCCATTGTCAAACTGAAAACAAAAGAATATTTATAGATTATTATTTATTAGAAATATTGTTACAATAAAGACTAATAAATAGAAAAGCAAAAATATTCTATTATTAAAAAATTATTATAAATATAATTGAGAAGAATGAATAAAGTATAAGAAAAAACATATTTCAACTCAATTACTAATGCATTCTTGATGGGAACTTTAAAATGGCTTAGCTGACTTTCTTGATGGGAACTCAATTACTTCTATTCTTGGCTCCTTTGAATGGGAAGGTGGGCATGAGAGTCTGGGCAACGGAAGCTGTCAATACTGATCCTGACATTTTAATATTTGGTGCATGTGTATTCCGTGGGATTTATTTTTATACACATATGTGAGAAAAATTCAAGAAAAGCTGTGTTGTATCCAATTTAACAACACAATTTATTAAAATACAGCGAGCTGATGCGTATTTCGTTAGTTTGACTTTTAGTATAATTAATTTAAGAGCATATGGATGCAACATTGTTTGCTGGTACCAGACAGGGCATAACGCCACAGCTTGGAGTTTTTAAATGTCTTTTCGATACAAAGATGTTTGTATCACTCATTTAATATTTGTAAAATACGTGAGCTTTTTAAAATAATTCTAGTTTGCAAATTTAAAATGCGGGACAAGGCCAAAATATGTTTGGAACAGAACATTACAAAAGAAAAGGTTAGGATTTCAAAGTTGCATGACAAATGAGAGTTACAAGACAAAAATTTAATCCTTGCTTCCCACAAGATTACTTATATATTCTCCTCAATATTATTTTCCATTGCTATTAGTGCACATTTCAATTTAAGTATTTTTTAATTTTTCTTTTCATATTAATATATTAAAATTTATAATATATATTAATCCAACAAAAAAATGGGGATTAAGACTTTTGGGTGGGTGAGACTTTTGAAAATATATATTTTAAAATAAAAATAGTTTTAAAAATATTTGTAGTTATTTAATATTTTATATAAAATATGTATGAATGTAGATGGCTGTCATATTAATTTATTTATGAATTTGCATTTAAGATCTAAAATTTGCATGTTCCTAATATTTCTTTTTATTATTATTTTTCTTTTTAAACATAGATGCAATTCAATTTTTTGATTGGATATCTAGATTTTTCTTGTTTAAGAAATTTGAGGTAGAATCTTTTTCAATTAAAAAACTTAATGTTTGATCTGCCACATTTATTACATTCTTTCTATAGTTCTAATTCCACTTTTATAACCTATGACTCAAAAGATGTATTCCATATAATTAAAGAACTAAATGAGATAATATTAGAAATCCAAATGCAACAAGAAAATGATTATTAGAAATAATATTTGTAATGAAATAAATTGGTGTAACATTTATCAAACAATTATTACATTTCTATCTATAAATGTGGTAAAGAGGAAACCCTAACTAAGGACATGTCCACTTCATCACTTCAAAGTTTTAGTGAAGATTCACAAAATGTCCAAGTAGATATTTAATTACACATACCTACTATAAACTAGTTATCCCTTTGTGACTTAAAAAAAAAAGAATTTCCGCCAGTATTGGCATGGTGTAATGGTTTAAAGGTGGCATTGTTGTTTTTTCCACCAAGGTTCAAACCCCGTTGGGGTGGTATTGTTGAATGGTTGTATTCTGGTTCATAGCTCTAATCAAAAGCATTTACCCCTTGAATAAAAAAAAGAAAAAGATTTCCAATAGGTGATTGGATGTGCATGTTTTGAAACCTTATAAGCCTTTTGTACTTTTAGTCACATAAAAATGAGAAATAATCAAACTTTGTTTCAGAATATTAACTCATCTTTATAATATTTTGTTTCATCATAGAATCCTTACAATAATTCAACTAAGGGATATACATTATTTATTTTTCATGTTGAACAAGTTAAAATCCCATGAAATCTATTGAAATGGTGGTATCCAGATGGTGTATGGTTATGTGCATATTAAATTCAACAACTAAATTGGAGGTCTGGTTTCCCTCATCATCCACCATTGAATTTAAATTCAAATCCATGCCCTTAGGATTAAATAACCATTTCCAATTAGGAAAATATCAATTAGGTAGTTGGAGGATTCAAATTTTACACGTGTAATGCTACTTTTCTCTAGTGTATAAATTTAGATAAATTTAAAATATCAAAGTTAATTTTGTATCTTAGAAGATTTTTTATTATTATTATATGAGCCCAAAAATTACAAAGTATATCTATAATTTAAAATAAGTATACAAACTTGTTTATTTATCAAAACGACTATTTGAAGACTTTCGCTCTTTAAAATCACCATCATTAACATATAAAGAATTACATCCAACAATATGAGTATTATCAAAAGGAAACGAATAATGTATTTCAGAATTTAATTAAATCAACTACATTCCAATTATTTATATTGCTAAATATTTTTGAATTATAATAAGTCCACTACTTATCTAAACCAAAAAACTTAGAAGGGTCACTCTCTTCCTTGGAATATTTCAGTGTTCTTGGTTGTCATACATATGATACACTCCAAATAACTTGTTTAAAAAAATAACTATATATGTGCGTACATGCAACGTGTTTATAGACTAAAAGTTTAGCTAGGACAATATTGAGTATTATTTATACCCCAAGTTGACCATGATGTGTGTTTGCCCATCTACAATACTCATAGCCCAACAAACCACTTTCTTCCTTGAATGATCCCCCTACCCCTTTCAAATTCTCACAAAAATATTTTATATAACCTTTCAAAGAGTGGTTGTCAAACCATCACACACTTTCACAAATGTTTCTGTGTAATAATTATTTAAATAAGTATAGTTATTCTTTCTCTTTTAAAATGGTTTATATAAATTTATTCTTTAATAACGCTCATTTCAATCAAAGGTGTGAATAATAACATTTATTTTTATATCTTTCTTTTTAAAATTTTAAATGGTTATTTAAGAGAAAAATAACTTTAATTTACTTTTTGGAAAAATTCCCATAACAATACTAGTTCTATTCTAGGAGGATCTCACTAGGAGTTAATTTGGAATAACGATAAAATACCATTATTTCATTCACTTCGTATTGTCCCTAATTTTGTGCACCATTATGTAGGTGTAGGTTAAAGGGATAACATCTTACAAATATATAAACCTACTTACCAAGTCTTCAATAGATGAGTCAAATCAACACTACATAGAAAATAGTAAATTATATCCCTAAAAATGGTGTTGTAGACTCCTAAAATTAACGCATTATAATTTTAGCTAATTTCCAAACTATTTCTTCTATAATTGTTTGAATAAATACCTATTTATTTAATCAATAATCTCATTTTCATTCACTTATTTGTTAAATGATATTATATTATTTAATTAATAAATTATCAATTCATCTACTATTCATCACTATTTAAGTAATCATATTTCTAGCCTAAAATAACTTAATCATCATGTTTTCTAATTACCACCTTACTTATATGAATTTAAATATTTAACTAAGTCCACTATGTTTCATCTTGAATTATTCTACACATCTATCTTCTTCTCCATTAAACTTTCAAACTTGGGTTTTGACTCAAATTTGTCACCAATAAGCTCATTTATCCACACTTCTTCCAACTTAGAATGATTTCTTTCTTCCATTATACATGACTATAAATTTTGGCATCTTTAGTATGCAATACACTAAAAGGAATATGCAAGAAAACACCATCTGGCTTCATTTCCATGGATTTGTCAAGATGCATTTTGAACTTGGGTTGAGGTCTTTCCACAACATTAACGACCTAAGGAATAGACATCTTAAAATACTTCTAAAGCTAGGGAAAAGTAAAAATTGTAAATACATTCTAGATCTTTGTGAGTTACGATTTCACACACTAGCTCTAAATCAGTTCAATTTGCCTCTTCTCTACTCTAACACACTTCAAATACTTGATATAAAATGAACTTTTCATATGCGAAAACACTTATAAATACCTTTTGAATGACATTAAATGCATTGATTTGAGTTTAGGTCAGAAATTTGGTAACCCTAATTGTGATGACATAGTAACCTTCAAATACTCTACAAATCTTTGCATCAAAAGATTTTTTACCGACAACTTCACCCATAGGTCAAGCATCTCGACCCACATTGTATTTGATCATGCTAAATACATCAACACCATATATTTGGCATTGGATTAAAGATCTTCAATTAAAACTCCTCTTGAGCCAAAGCTCTTCACTTAGATACCAGAGGAAACATCTGCACCAAAAGATGGCATAGACTCATTCTTCACTTCACTTTCTTCTTTATTTTTCTATATTTTTCCCATTTCCTTCTTCATCTCGTCTAGATCCACATTCTTTACTAGATTAGCCGTCTTTGCTGAAATAAAGCATTTGAAATTCTTGCTTTTGTAGAACTTAGGAATGTATCATGATTTACTACATTTGTGACATATGATAATCTTTTGAACAAGCTCAAGTATAATAGTAGCATTAAAAGATTGAAACATTATGCCATTGTTATAGCCATTCATTATCTAATTTTTGCATTCATTAGCTTTATGACCAAATCTATTGCATGTATAGCATTGAATGAGAAATGATTGAACACTCTAATTCATTCTACTTCTACATTCTACAATCTTATGTCCAAACTTATTGTAAGAAGAAAAATAACAATTAAAAGATGGATACCTTTGTGCATTTGTTTGTCTAATAGGTGGTCTTTTGAAATATTTCTTCAGGCTCAAGACATTCTTGAATTTCCTCTTCTTATCATCTTATTTTTAGTATTATTTGGAGTCTAATTTGTTTTTGAACTTACTTCTTTCTCAAAACCTAATCCTTATTTTTCCTTAGAACCCTTTTGATTTGTAATCATCTCGTCAAGTATTGTGGTACTCTTCTTGAATTTTTCTTCTTGAATCTTTGCTTCTTGAATTTTTCTTCTTGAATATTTTCTTTCTTTATGTCTGATCTCAAGGTTACAATGAAAAATCTTGTTCAATATTTCGACATTCACTATATTTTTCTTTTAGTTTACCATTCCAGCAGTCTTCAACTCTTTTTCCTTCTTCAACTTACACTTTTAGGCTAGTGATCTAGTCTCATTTGATTGCTTGATCTCCTTGATTATATCTGTATATTGCTTGAGTTTCTCTCTCAACTTCTTATTTCTTGTTTCTATCTGTACACTCATCTACATCACTAAGATCCTTTTTCAGATCCATCTTCTCAAATTCTTCTTTATCTAAATCTTCAAGGGGTTTTTTGAGTTCTCCTTCCATGTCAACGACAGTTTTATTCAATAAACCCTTTAGAGATAATATCTTCTAGAGGAATATAATACTTGTATCCATGTGTTTAACCTCCAAGATATACCTAAGTAATCAATCTAGAATCAAAGGAACCAAGTTCTAATACCAATTGTTGAACAATTGGAATACTGAGATGGGGGTAAATCAATATTCACTAAAAATAATTAGCTTCAACAACATTAAACATTCATTTAATGCAACATATTAAACTTGTAGAGATGGAAAGGAATATAGAAGGCATGCATCTCTTCAAAGAACACAAGAACACTAGATTTTACATGGAAAACCCAATATATATTACAAAAAGGGTCAGTTCTAGGTGGAATCACTGTCCAAAGGGATCATTGTCTAGATAGTAGAGAATAGAAGAAATGGCTCACTACCAAGAGGAAAGGTGGCTCACTGCTAAATATTTGAATTGATATAATGCATCTACCATATACTGAAGATAGTTCCAATTAAGCTCTATAAAATGATCTAACACACTTCTTTCTTCACTGCTATCAATTTTTTCTCTATAACCCATCACATGACATTCACACCAGACTTTGCTCTTTTTTGCATCATCAACACACCCATACATAACACTCTTGTTTAAAACAAAAAAATAATCTCACATTTATATTCATTACATTCACAACCACCTACAACATCAATTAGGTCAACTTAATTAGATGAAATGTGTAAAAAAACAATCTATTGGTGCAAGATCCAAATATAAATGCTTCCAAACAATGTAACACTTAAAAATAGGTCAACAAGGACTTATAATTCCTCCCATAATTTTGATCCAAACTTCCTTTAACTTTGCATGACCTCAAACCTTTTAGTTCAACCATATTAGTGATGCAACATGGAGATGAACCAACTATTCATCCATATATCGACATGTGAACCTCCAAATCTCTCGCCACTTGGACCCAACATACTTTAAATAGATCTATAAACACTCCTAAAAAACTACATAGAAAAATAATAATCCACAATGGAATGCAGAGCATTCCAAATAGGTACATTACCATAATATCTCTGCCATATCAAAAGTGATACTCTCTTAGCTCGAACTTCAAATATGAAGGACTTCAACATGTGAAACCTTGGATTTAGAATCCTTCAAAAAGTACCAAAATTAACTCAAAACTACATAACCCAATTATTCATTATACACCAATGCGGACCCCAAAACTAGTTCATTATACACGAAAATTTATATAATAAACTTTACAAAAAATTTATTATAGATTGTTAATAATTAAACATATAATAAACTTTATATTGAAATTGAATCAGCTAAGAAAAATAATACATCGATACAAAAGACTAATCTATACAACTCTCGCTCGAGCTTATAAGATTAGGTGACAGAAAGAGAGGACGTGCATGTGTGTCCTCTTTAGAATGCCTTATGAGAAAATTAAATGAATCAAAAATATTTTATTACTCAAAATATAATGATTCAACGATAGTAGAACATAAATCATTAAAATATATACTAAAAATATAAGGGTTATTTCCAACAAGTCCATTGACCATTGTATAAAGAATTGAGACACTACTGTCACCACTCAGTAGCTTATCCCTATCAAGAAAGCCACTTGGTCAAATTGTGGATAAATCAAACCTAAGATTGTAGCTCTCTAAATCTTTATATAGATAAAAATATGAGAATACAAAATGCTAGAGATAACTCCAAACAAGGGACTTGATTCAAGTTCTAAACATCAAAGGATATCCATTAGATTTAAACTAAATAATGAAGAAACCTCAAATGGGAGAGTTGAAGGATTATTATGTAGCCAATCTCTACCAACCACTATTATAACAACTAATTCCACTTGATCACACTTATATAAGAAAACATGACATATCTTCTCCCCTAAGAAAGATAAATTATCTCTCACTTCCCAGTGGTGGTAAGGGATAAACACTCTGAATTAGGACTCCATTTCAAGCCAAAAGAATAGAATTATAGAAGTAGGAAAAAAAATAGAAGCATTCAAAAAGAGGGTCCAACCATGAACTCTATAGCTAAAAATTTAAAGAACAAACACATCAATACTTGGTAGTAACACATGCAAGAGCCATTGCAAATTTTAGTTGCACTAACATTTGGCTAAACAAGAAGAGTACTTCAAATTATTGAAAAGATAGAGAATTAAATGGCTTGTTGTACCTTAAATATTATAATATTGACTAACAAGTCACAATAAATTTAACTCACTTTTGATTAGAACTTATAAATAAGTTGAAATTTTCCTCCATTCTAGAGACCTTATTTGGAAATTTAGGTTTGTGAAAAAATCATCATAAAATAGAAGTATAACATTTACTATTAAATCCTACTAGTAGAAAAAGGCAATATTCACATACATTTATCAAAATGATGACAAAACTTCATTCCTTAGAAAATTATATCCCATGGTGACTAGTTGATTATGTCCCACTAAAGTGACATTGCAAAAATTTGACACAAAAAGATGCCAAGTTGTACAATGACTCCTTTTTGTTGAAAATTGAGGTATTTTCTTAGCTTAATACTTTATAAAAAATTAATATTGCTGATCTATATATGATTTTCCTATATTATAGATTCTTTGTGGGTGATTATCTAATTAATTCATTTTATCATTTGTAGAATGAAGACAAAATTTGTAGAAGAATTAGACAGGATATTAGAAAGATTACGCAAGTATATACCATGGAGAAACCCTTTCGGGAAAAAAATCCACCAAGAATTAATCTATTATTCAATCTATGAAGTAGATTACAATAGCTCCAATTCTTTCTTGAGAATGCTTCTTTTTCCTTCACCAAATCTTCTTCACAACCTGCAATAACATTGATAATAACTCTCTTCTA
This sequence comes from Sequoia sempervirens, assembly GCA_007258455.2. Lineage (NCBI taxonomy): Eukaryota > Viridiplantae > Streptophyta > Pinopsida > Cupressales > Cupressaceae > Sequoia > Sequoia sempervirens. Next base: position 472,270,626 of record VDFB02000015.1, read on the forward strand.
CCTGCTTGAGATAAATAGGATTTTATCAACTTTGTAAACTTGAATTGAGTTACATTTACAATGCTCAATCCCTATCCCTAAAAGGTACACCTATCTCTTTGAAGTAAAGTTATGTCGTGAAGAACAATGTCAAATCCTCATCTTCATGCATTTGGGCGTCCCAAACTAAAGTTTCAACTCAACCTTTATTTTGTAAATATCCTCATGGATTTATCCTTACAGTAGGCACCCAAGAGTGGGCCCACTTAACTCAGCCTTCTAAAATATGTTAACATGCAAAGGAGTTAATTGGAACATATCTCTCCACCATTCATGCAAGAATGGTCATCCTATGTTAATTGAAGGAAGTCACCTGTTATCTGTCATGCAACTCAAGTCATTAGTCATGCATTCCAAATTAATTGAAGTCAACTAGCATTCAACTAAAACTAACTTAAGATAACTGAACCATAACTGAACTGAACTAAATTGAACTAAACTTCATGCATGTAAACATCAAACCCTAACTCTAAGGATCTTTACATGCATTTTTACTCCAAATAGTTAACTTAACACAAGGTGAGTTCCACCTTCCATGTGGGTGCCCCATGTGCTCCTATTATTTAGGAACTCATCTTGGATGCCCACACATGCTCCTATTATTTAGAATTAATTACAAATGTCAATTAATATGATTATTTCATCCAAAACTAATCTCTCTCTAATCCTAGTGTTTGAGAACACTTTAGAAGGACTTAGGAGACACATGAAATAAATAATGTTTAGGATTGCAATTAAATGGCATCCTATTTCCAACACTTTTAAGAAGCATGGAATATCCCTAGGTGTAGGGACTCCAACTCCAATGTGTGTAACAACACAAATATCCCCTAAGCCTTCTAAATAGTCATGTCAAACCATCAAACTAACTAAGAACAACACATCAACCTGAAAAACTCCAATGTCTTGTAAAAAAAGCCATGAATTGTGAAGAAATATCAATGTCCACCTGATACCTAATTTTAGCTTCTGGGTGATCCCACAATAGTGGTTTACAATTTTTGGCCAAACTCAACACTAAAATTATTATTTTTAACTAAATCTTCACATTCAGGCACCTATATCGACTAAACCGTGAGGACTTTGAAGATGATGCAAACTAGAGTCTCATCAAATTTTGTCTATAGATTATAAAAATATTTTTTTTCCAAACTTTTGGAATCAGATTGTACTTATTTTTCCATCTCCCACAAAAACTGGTTTTTTTAGAAAACATTTTTAAAAAGTGACGCACACTATATAATGTATAACTTTTTTTCCATGAATGATAAATTCTAATTCTTTCAAATTTAGATTTGTAACTCTGATATCTATTTCTTTAATTTGGTTAAATAGTTTTTTATTGAATATTTTTCCTTTAATCAAGCTTCAAAGTCAAACCAATTACAATTCAGACATAGCGCGACCGTATAACACGTAACTTTTTTTGTATATATCAAAATCTTTTTTTTTTGTTGGACTAAGGACTTCAATATTTGGTGCAGTTATATTTTTCAATTTTTTTTTAATAATATGCTATTTTTCCACAAGTGCAGAATAGAGACCTTCCTTTTCGATGAAAAACCTATGTTTAATAAAACTAAAAAAACAAATACATAATAAAATCAAAACATATTAAAATTATTTTCATTGAATAGTTTGTTTCAAGGACTACTTGATTCTAGTTGGGATTGTGAAAAATCCTCCATTTTCATGTTCAAACGGAGCTTTGAAGTGTACAAAATTAGGTTTTTTTGTGTCTCAATGGGGAGTTGAGGGATAAGGGGTGTTTGTACAAACCCTTAGGGGTTTGAATGAACCCCTAGGGCTTTTCCTGAACTAGGGTTTAGTCGAACCCTAGTTTGAGTGAACGCCTTTGCAATTCATTTTTTCCCTCGATTTTGGTAGCCAAAATTCAAATGGGTTCACTCGAACCCTAGTTTGAGCAAACCCCTTATTGGTTCACTTCAACCAATAGGTTCGTATGAACCCCCAAAATCATATTTTTTTCCTTGGGGTCATTTTTTGTGAGTTTTCCTTCCTCACTTGAATTGTAAACCACTATTGTGGCTTCACCCTTCGATAAATTTAAATCCCAACACCATCTTGCTAAATACTATAGTCCATCTATTATGTAACCTAAAAATGTGTGTAAGTCTTTGGCTAGTAATTGATCCTAGGAAGGATAATTGTCATCAAGGACTTGTTAGAAAAATTGGAGTATCAAATTCCATAAAAATTTTTGAACCAAAGCTTTAATCAAGATTATGATGAACTTCAATAGTAATTCCAACTTAATTTATAACAAAAAATAGACCTTGGTTCTACATCCCACTTTGGTGAAGCACAAGCTAATAGTTAAAACATTTAATACAAAAGATATTGCATAATCTGATCAAGGATCTTCTTCTTTTTATCTCACCTTAATTTACATGTTTTAAATTTGATTTTTTTAAAAGAATAATTAAATTTAATTGAAAGGTGAGCCAAAATTGCCAATTGTTGCATTCACACTTCATTGTAACATGGGAGAGCCATTTCAAATGTTATTTGGATTGAAATCTGGCTTTAGGAAGAGTACTTCAAATCATTCAAAAGATATGGAATTAAATGGCTTGTTGTGCCTTTATCATTATCAATATCCATTAAAGAGTCACAATAAATTTTGATCACTTCTTATCGGAACTTATAAATATGTTGACACTTCTCTTGATTTCATAGACTTTATGTAGGAATTTGGATGTGTGGAAAATTCATCCTAGAATAGAATGATATATAGCATTTGATATTTTTGTCACCTACACTATTTTTGTTATTCACATATGAGTTCAATTTTCCATAAAAAATTATCATTGGTCTAAATATAAGTTTAATTTACTAACAAAAATATTTTATTTGTTTGAAAACAAGTCTATTTTACCAATGAAAAATATTTTATTGGTTTCAATACATGTTTATTTCACCAACAAAAATATTTTATTGGTTTCAAAACAGGTTTTATTTTACCAATGAAAATATTTTATTGGTTTGAAAACAAGTTGAATTCACCACAAATTTTTTTATTGGTTTGGAAATAGGTTTTAATCACCAACAAAAATATTTTATTGGTTCCAATAAAATTACAAGTCACCATGATTTTCTACAAACTTCTAGTGATTATGAAATATTTGCCAATTGAATTTATATTTTTTCCTAAAAAATTGAAAAAATAATCAATAAAATTAATATTTTTTCTATAATTATACAAGTTTCACCCAGTTTTAACACCTTTTCCTAGGGTTCTTAAAGTTATCCCTAGTGCTAGAAGGTGATGAAGTTTACACGTGTACACCTTCTTCAATTTACTAGTACAAAGTCCTTGATAATTTTGAACCAAAACCCATGGTGAATGTATAACAACCAAATTAGATTCATCCCTCTAGGGGAGGAGTAGTAGGATATGGCCTAGGATAGTTTATATCAAATTGAAAATTATTTGTGCTTGAACTATAAGAAGATGAAGGAAAAGGGAAGGGCTAACCAAAAAAATAAAATTTATAATGTGTTTCATGATTTGTCTCTACACATGTAAAGGGGTAAAAGTTGGATTTTTCTATCGTGAAAGCCTCCATACATGTAAGTGGTCGTATTGGCTAGTGTAAAATTTTATTGGCCAAAAAAGATATATATCACAATGCTATCTTAAATATTCATCTCATTTTTATTTGTATATTCTCACTATCTTTGAATGAGGACAATACAAACATTCCACCGAACATGTTTATCATGACTGTAATTTTTTCTATGATCTTGTCATTTAATTTTTTAACTCTAAAAAATTAAATAAAATTATAAAACTCCACTTTTTTGAATACATGTTTGCTAGGACAATTTCAAGCCCAACATTGGACTTCATTCCTATTCAATTACCTATGATTTGATTGATAGTCAAGTACTAGGACAATTTTAAACACTCTTAGTGACTTGGATGACAAACTCATTTAAAGCTCACTTCATGTCCTTCAATTGTACTAGTAAAATGTCTCCACCCAAGATGTTAGAGAAGATGTGGAGTTGAGTGGGTAGGGAGATGGATGACACTTGCGATTATCAAATTTGGATGTTTGAAAATCCAATCTTTTCATTTTTTGTTCCTTGTTACTATATAAGCTAAGGGTTGGGGGGTTTGAAATGATGGAACATGATTTAATTTAAGTTACAATTGTGAGTTAAGTGTGAAATATTCCAGCAATCATGAAAAAAAAATCATAGAAGAAAAAATCATTAAAAAAATAAAAAAATATTGGTATAATACCTCACCACTGACATAACACAATCAAAGCTTACAGTGTGGTAAACAAGGGAAACCCTAAAAAAACATTTTCTAAGAATTGTAACCAAATGACATGGAAATTCAATGACAAATCTAAGAGTTGCCATGAAGCAGATCCTTAAAAAACTCTAATAAAATGAGTGTGTTAAACAACGGAAACCCTAAAGAAACATTTGCTAAGAATTGCAACCAAATGACATGGAAATTCAATGGCAAATCTAAGAGTTGCCATGGAGCAGATCCTTGAAAAGCTCTAATAAAATATCTCACAAGAAGACAAGACACCACGTCTTAACCTTTTGAAGATATATTAAAGGTTATAAAACAGAAGGATTTTTAAAAGAGTGAAAATATGTAGTTGTGTTTCTGCTTCGTATTAAGTGAATTAAAATATCATATTTAAGTTTGTCACAGGTTACTGCTTCCAAAGCTACTAATAGTTGTCCGAGGGTGTTAAAATCCGAAGAATACACTGGGTTGTTCAGAACTGAAAACATCTATTTGTGAAGTGGTTTGGTCAGGCAGGTGGTTTGAAGTGCATTGAGGGTATTTCTTCCACAGACGCCTTCAATAGATCAGCCTCTCTCGTTACCTTGTGAAATATGTGGGAGTATGATCATTTGAGTGACGCCTCCGATGAGGAGTCCGATCCGTGGTATAATAATCTCCATGAGTTTATCATTCTTGAGGAGAGACATCCTGGAGTGGGATCAGAAAATGAGACGTTGCCTTGCATTTTCAGGGCACCAACGTCCTTGCTGAAAGAGTGTAAACATGCTTACGTGCCTCAAACTGTTTTCATCGGCCTTTACAATTCCGATATAGAGAGAGAATATAAAGAGGATCTCTGGGAAATGGAAAGATCGAAAAAAGAAGCGGTAAGTAGAGTCGTTCTAAGAATACTTCTGAGGAGAGGTAGTTACCCTACGCCCAGCTTCAACGAAGAGGAGAAGAAACGCCTCAATAAAGACATGGCAAACTTGTCGGAAGAAATGGTGACAGAATTTGCAAGGAGGGCAAACGAAATACAGCAGTGCTACAATAAAATAACATATTTGCCTGGGAAGTCCGTGGGTAATATAATGGTTCGGGATGCTTGTTTCATACTTGAGTTCTTCAGATGTTTTGTTAATGAATCTGTGGATGATGATGCTAATCTGGAAAGGTTTTTTCCCAAATTTGAATCAAAATTCGACCCTGTTATGCAATCGGAGATCATGAAGGATTTGATTAAATTAGAGAATCAGATCCCACTGTTTGTCTTGGAAGAAGTTCTTAGAATGGAGATGGGCGGCGACCTTCAGCAAGGCAAGTCTAGCCTTCAAGTATTGCTCAAGGATGTGTTCCATAAGATCTATTATCGGCCTTTCGATTATTTCCCTGAAGGCGAATTCCCCAGGCAGGGCCATACTTCTGACGTTAATTTTTTTTTTCTTCCTTTATTTTTTTACTTTAGCGTTAATTTTTAAGTTTTTTAATTTTCTTTATTTTTTTACTTTAACGTTACTTTTAATTTTTTTAATTTTCTTAACTTTTTAACTTTAACGTTAATTATGTCGCTTCTGGCATATCGCGCAGGCAGAACCATATTTTGGACGTTTATTACTACTGTTGTCTTGGAGATGAAGACCTTAGGATTCAAATGGAAGATTTGAACAATTACCAGTCTGAGAGACTCGAGGTCCCTTCTTCAGTTCAATTAGAGAAAGGAGGAGTGAAAATCAAGGCAACTTGTAAAACTGTTCAAGATATTAGGTTCGAGGGAAGAGCGCTACATATCCCGCCTATACAATTGGAATCGGACTCAGAAATATTCATCAGGAATTTAATCGCTCTGGAAGTTCGTTTCCCTTATAACCATTTGAAAAAAATGACGGCATTTGTTCAGTTCATGAATGAGCTGTGCCAAACAGAGAAAGAAGCAGCTGTGGTGAGAAAAAAAGGCGCCATTGTCGGTAATCTTGGGGAACACTCTGAAGTCGCTCGATTCTTCAGCTCGTGTAAGCAATCATGTTTACTACCAAACTGCCATCCCATTCAAATAACAAAGAAAAAACTGAGCAAGTACTACAGTAGAAAAAGGAAGATCGCTGTGGCAGAAGGTTGGAATGAATTCAAGAAAACTTACTTTTCAAAACCATGGTTTCTGATTGGAGAAATTGGGGCAACCATTATCCTCATACTTACTGCAGTGCAGGTCTTTTGCTTATTTCATTCCTGCGGAAGACGATGAATCATTGAAAGATAAAAGAGTGAGTAGATGTTGTGTTTTCCTTTACTCTGTAATGCCTGTGGTTTTCTTTGGTCTGATAAAGTATATTAGGGTTGTCGTGCAGCTTCTTTTAAGGTAATATATCATTACAGGTTCCTTCTTATGTAATCCAGCTAGTTGTTTCTTACTTCATAGCTTCTCAAAAGTGTAAGCTCGTGTTTCTGTCATAGATGTTATAATATTATGCAAGTGTAGTAATGCTTTCTGAGTTTAGTCCTGCAAATGTATCTAGAATATTTGGGTTTCAGAACATATGGTCTTGTAAGCAATAATGTTACAAAACACTATGATAACATTGTAATGTTTGTTTTGATGGTTTTTAAATGAATGAATAGTTTTCCTGTTCTGCTCTGTTTAATGTTATCACCAATTGTATTGTTATAAAACCCACTGTGCTTTATGAAATGCCTGTTTTTGAAATTCTCTAACTCTGCAATTGGTTTCCCCTTCTAAAACCAACAATGGTTGCTGATTATATTGACATTTATGATTTTGCATTTTCAGAACAATAATTACTTATATATATGTATGATACAAAGCTTTTCAGGTAAGAAGTTCTGAATTTTACTTTTAAAATTAAAATATCAGTTAAAAGAGGCGAGTTAAATCAAAACCTAGCAGAATGACATTGCACTCCTAAGCATAAGAATTAAAAGCATGACTATGCATACGAATGATTTGAAGTATGAATGAATGCCAAGAATAAAACATATAAAAATGCCTTACGTAAACACAAAAGTTGATACCCAAGAATGTGGGATTCACAAACATAAGCAATAATGGGTAATGCAAATTTCGCCATTCCAACTACATAGGTAATTGCTTTTTATTACCATTTACCATTTACTATTTGAAATTGCATGCCAACTGTTATAATACGAATAAAGTATGTTAAATCACTAAAGTTGACCAAAACAATTTTATTTTTTAATGGATTATAAAATAAATAAATATTAAAATGATTCTTGCAAAATAAACCAGTAGATATATGAAAGAATACGTGGTATTACAATGTTCACCGGCGCAGGGAACGTTAATAATTGAAATAGTCAACCTAACTAACTTTGACACGATTTTGGCTGTTTTAATGGTGTTGTATATGTTGACATTAGGATATGAAAAAAATTTACTAACTCAACCTGACATACGATTAAAATATATTGATGTAATGATGATTTGAAGGGTCCTACGTTTGGAAATTTGCGTAACTCTAGAAATACATGATATTACAAGTTTCAAGAAAACGTGAACTCTAGAAAATACAAGATATTACAATTTTCAAGAAAACGTGGCATTTAATAACTCTCCCTACGGGTTAATAATTTATTAAAGATTTTGAAACATAATTAATGCACCTTCAATTATTGGGCAACCCTCAAAATGGTCATTTGACCGTAATTATTAATTAATTAAAAATATAGATACAGATTTTATGAAGGTAGCCACTTATTTAGAATTGAAAACAATTATTTGTAAACTGGTTTAGTCAAGCAGGTTTGTAGTTAAACGTAACTAGGTATGAAATTGTCTTGTCGAATTGCATTATCCTTAGATCTACCCTGTATAACACTATGCAAAGCCTTGATTCCAGTCCTTTTGTATGAGAAAATTTAATTAAAAGCCATTAGTCTTGGTATGACGTACAATGCACTATTATAAAAAATGGCATATACGTAGGCGAATGGTTAAGATTTAAAACTCCTTACTAATTTTTAATGTCTGTACCTTATTTACCACAGCAAATAAAAATGATTGCTTAGCCTTATTAGTGGACTGGGTAACAACTACCCATGACATCCTATGATAATGTGCTTCCATACCATCATCATATAACCCCATCTTTTTTATGGTTTTAGGTCCTATCAGATGAGATGATAGAGAAGTATGAAATTATTTAAAGTATCGCAAATTTTATTCTTATCAATGTGGGTTCATTGTCATTTTAAAAACAAATTTGAGAGAGATAGATGACAATGACATAAAAAGGCTTTGAAGGTTGGAGCGAAGGTTCTCGAAGGCATTTTGCAAGTCAAAACCCTAAGGTGTGTTTTTCAGAGGCGTTTTGCTTACCCATAGTCTTCAGCATAATCTTAGAGCCTATTTCATTCAATGATGGTAGAGATTTTGCTTCTGTGGCGCTAGCAAGGGTGCGGAGCTGCGATGGTGGTGTTGTCTCTGTCGTTTTCAGTGTAAACTTCATAGGTAATTGCTTTTTATTACCATTTACCATTTACTATTTGAAATTATATGCCAACTGTTATAATACGAATAAAGTATGTTAAGCGCGCTTGAGCAGGAGCAGTACCGGGATGGGTGACTTCCCGGGACGGACCAGTGCTTCACCTCTGTGGGCATCACCTAGATGCAATGAGTGCTAAGTGGACCATTCACTATCATGAGAGATGGGTTCTTGTGAACCACTACTCATGAAACATGGTCAATGAGTTTGACTTGAAACTACACAATTGAATCCTGATAGCAATATCATAACTGTCATTTGATTGTAATTATTAATTAATATGATCGTAATTATTAATTAATTAAAAATATAGATATAGATTTTATGAAGGTAGTTGCTTGTTTAGAATTTAAAACAATTATTTGTAAAGTGGTTTAGTCAGGCAAGTTTGCAATTAAACGTAACCAGGTATGACATTGTCTTGTCAAATTGCATTATCCTCAGCTCTACCCTGTATAACACTATGCAAAATCTTGTTCCAGTCCTTGATGTATGAAAGCTCGATGCCTCCAAGAGGGGAATGCCTACCCACATATGTAATAAAATCTAATTAAAAGCCATTAGTCTTGGTATGATGTACAACACACTATTATAAAAAAAATGGTATATATGTGGATGGATGGTTGAGATTTAATGCTCCTTGGCTATTTTTTAATGTTTGTACCTTATTTGCCACATCCAACAAAAATAATTACTTAGCCTTACGACCTATGATGTCACATTGTATTAGTGGATCAGCTAACGACTACCCATGGCATTCTATTATAATGTGCCTCCATACCCCTCACCATGCCATCATCATATAACCCCTATCATATGAGATGATAGAGAAGTACCAAATTAGGGAGAGGACCCAGTAGTAGTGCACCCTAACTTTGCGCTTCTAATTACCCTACGTGGAAATTTCAAATCACTGCCAATTTTTTTACAACTTACTTGGAAAGTCCCCTACTTATAACTAAGGTTTCAAGGCTACATCATCAAATATGATGCCACATCAACATGCTTTTTGTTAAGGTGTCCAAAAAGGCCCTAAGAAAATGTGAGACCAATACTTGTTCATTCACAACATGTTTTATTGAGTGTTGATGTGGAATCACATGATTGGTTGCTTTTTAGATCAAAGGAATACATTTTGTTTAATTATGGATAGTCATCATCAACACTAACAACTTTCAAGTTACAACTATTGGTCCAATATTGATAAAAATATTTAACATTATATAAACAACTACTATCACAACTATTGAAACATGCTCAGGTACTGGGTCCTCTCCCCTATTTAAAGTTTTGTAAATTTGCTTCTTATCAATGTGAGTTCATTGTCATTTTAAAAATAAATTTGAGAGAGATCGTAGTATTTAAAAAAAAAATTATAGTTTATTTTTAAATGTTAAAATGTTAGTCAATTGTTTTTTAATTTCTTGTATAATCATAGAAAAAGAAATATTGATATCAAAGATGTCATTATTTAGTATTAGAATTAGAGATTTCAATGCTTTTAGCTCTTGTAGGAAATATAAATAAAACTCTTATAGTAGACCTTCATTTTCATGTTGAAAAAATAGAATTAAAATAGTTTACTCCATTGTTATTGTTGATCAGTGCTCACTAAAACATATTTGTGTAGGAACTTATATGATCAATAAAATACAATGGACACAAAATTGATGAGATCGTCTTACAAAGAACACTCCCTTAAATTAGTCAACACAATTTACGCATTGAGAAACTAACTATAAGGGAAACCTTAATCTTTAGTGCTCATTGCTAGCATGTGGTCCGTTGAGATGGTATTGAGCTAATACTAACTTTTTTATTAAGCCATGCACTCTCTTAAAAATTGAATAACACATTTTTTTTATTATGTATTTTGATTAAGCTTTCTAGGAAAGAGAATGAATAAGGTACCAAAATTTATAAGAGGGGAAGGGATCCTCAATTTAGGAAAGCCCCCCTTAGAGTGTAGGGATTCCTAACATAGGTAGCGACCTTAGTAGGGGAACAAGATACAGTTGGGAAACTTGATTAATGGGAGAGAAGCGTCGAGTGGTGGTTGTTGTTGTCATTGATGCCAACACTAATGGTCATGTTGTTTTCATTAATGTCAACACTGATGTTTTTCATTGATGGAGATTGTTTGAACTTGAGTAATATGTTGTTAGTCCTTAACATATTCCATTTGGGATAACATTAGTTGGATATCATGCCTCATCAAAGAAGAGAAGAATTGAAGAAGTCCATGGTTGGATGTCATACCTCATAAAAGAAGAGAATAATTGAAGAATTTCATGACTAGAGGGCATGCCTTATCAAAGAAGTATTATTGTTGATGCTCATATAATGCATTATTACTAAACAAAAAGTTATTTTTATTGATAATATATTAAGATGAGGATTGGAAGCATGACTAATGTTGGTGAGATGATCTATAGTTTATCTCACGCTCTCTCTTGGTGTTCCTCATAATATGTGTGTTACTAAAAGGAAGTTCTGGACTCTGCAAGTTGCTCAAATGTTTTTTGTTCAAGAAGTTTCATTGAAGTTTATTTGGGAGGATGCTTTGTGTTCCTCTATTGTTGCAATTTTGGTTTTGTGGTTTGGTATTCAATGCCAATGCTCTATGTATGTTGCACTCTTATCTCTTTAGGTCACCTTTGATGTCGAGGAGGTTCCTATGAATTGTAGTAGGTTAGCAGTGTGCTAGTTGTTTGGATTGGTTTAGGAAATGCTCCACATTTATTCACATTGATGTCTCTACTCTTGTGGATTGGTAAATGTGTTCACGACATCTTTGTAATGTATCAGTTATAATATCATATGTTCAAGTGGTCCACAAGTTGTTCTATAAATGTTACATCATCTAGTTATGTATTTTTTTTCTTGAACAAATATTTTTGTACCTTTTTGGTTTGTGGTGGTTGTTGATATCATGAAAACATGAAAGAAGTGTGCATGGAAATGGTGTTGGATGTTTAAGAAACATCCTTATATGATCCACATGTTTCTAATTGGTCGCTTTGATACCACATTGTTTTGACTTGGCTTTCTAGGTTATTTATGGATATCTAGTTGACAGGGCCAGTTACTTTGCTTGGGGTGTTTTATTAGTAAAGAAAGATGTTTCATAGTAGTTTTCGGCCCTAACCTATCCTGTTTAGGACCACATAACGTAAATTAAATTGAAGGAGTGTTTATCAACCGACGAGTTATGTGCTTTAATATCTCATCAACACATTTCCTTTATGTCGAATTAAGTTAATGTACAACTTCATGTAAATCATTTTGGATTCACATTGAAACAAGTGTGATGATTTTTTTTGGTCCTCTCTATCCTTGTGATAGGACCACATCATGCTTTGGTGGTAGAACAATTGAGTTTATTGTTTATTCTCTCTAGCTAACCTAATTGAAGAGTCAAAGTGTTGTGATGGATATAAATGCAAGATAATTCTAGATCTACAACAAATATATAAGTGTACAAGTGTGAAAATGTGTGTGAGTGAGTTGTATTGAATATCCAATGGAGATAGTGCTAAAGATTATGAAAGGAAAGATAAATTATGCTTGAATGCATCAATCAACATAGAGTTTTCTTGGAAATCTTTGTAATTCTAATACATATCTTTTGTATCCTTCTCCAAGATAGTGAATCTCATCAGGTCCTTTGTATCTTGCTCTTGGATTTGGTTGGTACTTCAGTGCTATAAGTCCTTTTGTATCTTGCACTAAGGTAGTAAGCTTTATTGCAAGTCTTTTGGCAATGAGCCTTATATTGTGAGTTAACTCTCACCATGGGTTTTCCACATATATCTAGTGCCTCTTTATGCATGTGTGTGTTCTCTATCTTTTTCTCTTTAAGTTTTTAATTTTATTACTAATATATCTTTCATTGGTAAAGTTTTATGAAGGTGTTAAAGATTTAAATTGTCCTATTCTTCTTAGCTACTACTTCGCTTAAAGTCCCATCTTTATCTGCTAAAGGAGTTTTAGTTGTGCTAAAATTTTCAAGTTATGGAACAAGTTAAGTTTTGTGCAGATTGATTCACCCCTCTCAGTCTTTGAAATTGTTCAACGTTTGGTATCAAAGCAAATTTCCTTTGTAGAAGCTTAATAGATTGAGGCAAAGATCTAATATGGCACATGATGGTTCATACAAAGGTCCCTGGCTTGATGGGACTAATTACTCCTACTAGAAATTGAGAATGGAAGGACACCTAAATGCTTTAGGCTTTGGTGTTTTGAAATCAATCAAAAGTGGTTATATTGCTCCTACCACTCCTATTGCAGATCTAGTTGAAATATGATTATATGAGTGTAATGCTAAAGCAAAGAATGCTATTTTGTATGGATTAGCTAATTGAGAATTGTTAAAGGTGATAAATTGTACTTCTTCCAAAGACTATTGGGAGAAGCTTCATAGCATTTATGAAGGAGATTCTAAATTAAAGAAAGCCAAAATGCAAATGTTTAAAAGTAGATTTGAGACTACGTGGATGACTGAAGATGAAGACATTGCAAGTTATATGCTCTTGGTGCAAGTAATTATCTTTGGGATCTTGAAAATTGGTGAAATAAAATAAAGTGAAATTGTAAAGAATATTTTGAGATCTCTCTAAAAATATTATACTCATAAGGTATCTTCCATTCAAGAACCTAAAGATTTGAATCAGTATTAAGTTGATAAAATTTTTGGTACTCTTACTGCCTTTGATATGAGAGATTTTGGTTAAGATGTTCCAAACAAATAAGTTGCATTCAAAGTTAAAAAAAGGAAGATTGAAGATCAAGTTACTGATCAAATTGATGAATGTAATGAAGTTGAAGAAAAATTTATGAGAAGATTAAAGAAAGGAACCATTCAAGTACTTCAGTTGTGGGAGAGTTGGTTATTTTGCATCTAGATGTCCCTATAAAGAATCTATTGATGATAACCAAATAACCAAAGAGAGAATATTAAAAGAGGATTCTTCAATAAGGAGAGTCTTTTTCCTCTAAAGATGAATATAATGATGAGAATCTATTCATGTCTATAAAAGGTAAAAAGAACTATACTAGAGAATGCAAAAGGTTTGGTACCTTGCAGAATAAAAAGGTTAATGAAACATCTATGGCAATATGGACCACTTTTCATGCTAAGGAAGAGGAAAATTCTTGGGTGATTGATAATGGGTATTCTCATCACACGACTAGTGACAAAAGTAAGTTCAACGATCTCAAGAAGGTCAATGGTGGAGTTGTCAAGTTTGGTGATGATAAGTTAGCACAAATCTATCGAAAAGGTGATATAAAAATTGATAGAAAGAACATAACTGAAGATGTCCTGTATGTTAAAGGCCTAAAAAATAATCTACTGAGTTTCATTCAAATGTGTAAGAAAGGATACAATCTCACCTTTCATGCTAATGGATGTGAAATTAGAAAGTAAGGTTTAAGAAGACTTGTTCCTAAAGGAATAAGGAAAAATGGTAATATCTATCATCTAAAGGAAGCTAATAGAAGAATTTCCTTGTTAGCTCAATTCAAATAATGTTGGTTGCGGCATAAAAAAATGGGGCACATCAACTTCAACAACATGATGAAAATCAATTCCTCTCATGCAGTAAGAGATATGCCTAGAATAACCAAGCCTGCAAACACATTGTGTAGAGAATGTTAGATGGGAAAGAAAACAAAGAATAGTTTCAAAAGCAAGGAGAGCTCTATTTCAATTCCATTGGAGTTGATTCACACTAATCAATTTGAACCTTCAAGGATATGGAGAAAACAAGGTGATAGGCATTTTTTGTTTCTTATAAATGATTACACTAGAATTTAGTGTAATGACGAAACCCCACCCCCCCTAACATGGCCTTGATTTAGTATTGTAACATGTCTAACATATTCACATTAGGTCTTGGTCTGTTGTGAACTAAATGAGCTTATTGGTGCCTTATTTGGAGTGTTGTAACACACTTTCACACTTTTCTAGGGCTTTCATAAATAATTAGCCTTCTTTATGCTTTAATTCACCTTATTTTGCATCCACAAGCCTCATTTAATGCATCTTTTTGAGGATAATCTTGACACAAGTCAACATCCAATCATAATTTAGATGTTTTTAGCTTGTGTGGTCCAAATTTAGTGATTTGGGACTCATTCGCCACCTTGGGTGAATGAGTCCCATCTAGTTTTTTGGGTCCCAAACTTGGTTTCACACTCTAAGAATTTTTAGAAATTGTGGGATAAATTATGCTTAATGGGACTCATTCACTACCTTGGGTGAATGAGTCCATTATAGCCCAAAATCAAAATTAATTCATAATTTTGGTAGGATTTTATCTTCCTAGATATGATGTCGGCTTGTAGTGTTGTAATTTTGAGAATTCTTGCATAATTAAGAATAAATACAAGTTCCTTTCCCTCATTTTACACCTAGCAAGTTGAATGAGCATCCTTATAGCAATATTGAGTTCACAAGAGCATTCAAGGGTAGAATTGTTCATCAATTATTGTAAAAATTCAAGATCCATCATCATGTCAAGGATATAAAGCATCAAGCATGTTATCGAGCTAGTGTTGTGATGTAGCATTGAAGATCCAAGTTCAAGCATGGTTCTACACCTATTGTCAAGATCAAGAACTACATCCTTCATGGCCATTTCATGCTGAATTTTAGATTTACAAGGCATCATTCAAGGTATCATTGTCCATTATTCATTTTCTTTGTTAAATGTTTCATACTTTCTATAGAGAAGGGGGATTCGATACTAACGAGTTATCTTAATTCAGAGAGCCTCATGAGATGAATTTCCCTAAACTAGCTCAGGAACATTGTGGAATTTTTAGAATCGTGAAAATTAGGTCATAAAGATTTTGTAGACAAACTGACAAGCTCTCAGCCAAAGGACAATAGCGTAGAATACAGATGATAGTGTTGCACCTTGGCATCCTAAAGGCATGTTGGCATCTTTTATAGACTAGAAATCAAGTTTTTCATAGAAAATAGCTAAATGAATCTACCTATATGATTGCTAAGAACTAACAAAATGCAATAAAGTAACAAAATTTAATAGAATTGAAATAAAGAAGCATAAATGATAAAGTTAATCAGGAGGAAGGAAGTGCTTACAACCACACAAGTAATGAAGCTTCTAGCATATGAATGTCTTCAATACCTATTTATGTAAGGTTGAGAGAAATTGTTGGGGCGATATAGGGGTTTTCCTTAGTGAAACCCTTGTTTTGGTGTTCCCACCTCCACAAACAACTAGATAGAAAGAGAGAGAGATGAACCGAAATTGAAAAAGCATGTGGTGAAAGAAAAACTTGCTTAGGAGTAGAGCCCACACCACCAAGTATGAGTGATAAAAAAAATCCCTGCTTGAGGAGGAGAACCTATATCACAAAAGAGGTGTTAATGGAAATCCTCGCTCGAGGAGAACTTGTATCATGAAGTAAAAATGAAATAGATAAGGGATATGGAATCCTAGGATACTCACAAGCATGAAGTGAAGGAGATGAAGCTACAAGAGCTAAAGGAGCTACAAAGATAGAGAGCAAGATAGTTGCAAGAGCCAAGAGTGCAAAGAGTGTTGTGAGACTGTGAGATCTTGAGGATGTTGTGACAAATAAGGGAGTTTTTCAAGCAAGAGAAATATGGTAGAATGTTTGAGAGAGAATCAAAGAAGGAGAAGAAGCTAGAATGAAGCCAAAGGAACTTAGAAGAATGTAGCTAAAAGAAGTTAGCGAGACAAATGAATTGAAATAATATCATTTCATGAGGGAAAAGAAGCTTCTTCAACTATTACAAGGTGTCTTGAGCTATTACTACCAACAAAAGGTGAGGACAAGTGGCAAAAATGCTCAGAGACAACTGTTTGAGCATTGAAATATCGCGGGACACTAGTCCGGTCAGTACGAGTCTGTGCGGTGTGCTAGTGTTTGGACACATCAAACTACAAAATTACAAGAATGGGAAAAACACATGGTTGATGAAAAGATGACACGCGAGGGTAGCTATGAAAAGGGGTGTTGGAGCATCCTGAGAAGGGAAAAAGGTTGATGCAGGGGCTAAAATGATCCTACACAAATGCTAAGGGAGTGGACACTAAAGTAGGTGCAAGAATGTATGTGAAATTACAAGGGGTGCAATTTTATGACTATAGATTTTTCCTCCACTATAGTGGGAAAATGAATCTACACTAATATGTGCACTAAAGGAAATATACTAAACATGAATATCATTATATGCCAAAAGGATACTACAGAGGATGCAGATAGCTCTTTAAACCATGGGAGCATGCCCCCAGGATAAAGACCTACAAAATAAATGCATTAAGTAAAAAAAATTGCACCAAATAGTAGTGTTAGAACATAAAAAAGTAAAGGATTTGAGTTAGCAAAGTGAAAGAGATGATGACGTGAAAGGTTCTCAATACTATGTGTCATCCCCAAACTAAGAAATAATGCATTTAGAATAAATCTAAAATGAAGAGAGGAAGGACATATACTCAAGGTGAAGAAGATGAAGATCTCTAATGTGGTATATACCATTGAGAAGAAAGTGAACTTAAGAATTTAAGTGCCTCATATACCTATAGACCTAAAAGGAAGGTGTCCTCCAAGATCTCTCACATGAAGGATACCCAGAAAAGCACCTTACAGACCCCCATACCTACAAGGAAGGTGTCCTCCAAGATCTCTCACATGATGGATACCCAGAAAAGTTCCCTACGGACCCAAAAACCTATAAGGAAGGTGTCCTCTAAGATCTCTCACATGAAGGAAACCCAAAGAAAGCACCCTACAAACCTACAAACTTGTATGGGAGAGACCCTCAAGATCTCTCGCATGGAGGAAGCTCAAACAAAGTGCCCCAAAGATCTATATACTTGTAGGGAGGTATCCCCCAAGATCTCTCACATGGAGGAAACCTAAGGAAGGGGACTCCACAGAGTCGAAAAGTAGCTCCACAGGCGCACATGCAAAGCGAAATCAGTCATGCATGAAACCAGTCAAATTGGAAGGATTTCAAAGTGGTCCCTCAGGAACCCTTCAAAAGAAGAGGGGTCCACTAAAGGGACACGTTGTTTGAAAAGAAAGGTCAAGAGAAAATATTTCAAAGGGGGTTCCTTAGGAACCCTTCAAAAGGAGGGGTCTACTCAAGGGACGTTTCAATTGAAAGATGTAGAGAAGAGATGGGGTCCTCTAAGAGGGATACACATCTCTAGAACAAGTTATCATTTTCCCCAACATACAAGGGAGGAGAACCATGCAAGATATTTAGAACAAACAAGATAGAGGTAAACCTTGATATCACTTGTCATTTGAAGAAGAGCTAGTGCATTGACAAATAAATGGGTGATGAAACCTAAATTATGAAGTTGTTTTATTTTATCCTTCAAGGCCTTGAATTCACTAGTGGAATGGTGAGGCACTTGATGGTATGCACATAAATAATGTTTCTCTTTATCATTCTTATGAGATTTATTGCATGTAGGAGAAGGAAGAGTGATTAAGCGAGCTTTTAGAAGCTACAAAAAAATATTCCCTTGCTCAAACAAAGAATGAGGAGCAAGAAGCAACCTTTTCTCATTTAGAGAAAACTTTTGACTCATCACAAGAAGAAGATATGAAGGTAATAGACAATGGAGGATCTACATGGAGATTATTATTTTGACAAAGGGGATCATACTCCTCTATGAGATCACCATAATCTTTCTGATAGGATCATCAACATTATCCTCTTTAATATAAGTTGGATCCTCTTCCTCAAAAGGAGGGTCAATGCTAAGGAAATTACAATTTGCATTCACATTGCTTCATGATACAAAAGAGTAACCATCTTCAATAGTAGTATAACATGATGTTATCGGGAGGCTCAAGAGGATAGGGTCAACTTTATATTCCTAAAGGAAGGAATTTGTAAAGTATAGAGAACCCCAATCATCACCAAGACATGCATTCTTTTAAGAAGTAGAAGGAGTAGACTTAAGAGTTCTTTCTTCAGAGCGATCTTCTTTAAGGACATCAATCTCAAGAGCATCCTTTGTAGTAGGTACTATTGGTGTAAACATTGATGCATTGGAAGACACTGAAGGAATAAGAGTAGGCACAACTGAAGCCTGACCAGTAGCTGCCATCTCACATTGGTGCATTGCATTGGGGTCATCCTTGAATGTGACTAATTTATTATTAGCAATGAATTTAATAGATTTATGCAAGGTAGACGAGATTGCACCCATACCATGAATCCATGGTCTACCAAGAAGGTTATAAGGTAGATTTTCTGACATAACATATACAAGGGTGGGTTTAGTAACAAGTCTAAGCTGAAAAGGTAATACTATTGTACCTAGATCTTGTTACCCAACATTATCAAACCCATGAATAACAACAAAAGAAGCGGTAAGAGAAGATGAATCAATATAAATCTTAGGAAATAAATCAATACTACATACATTGAGCATCAAACCAGCATCAACGAGAGTACGTCTAATACCAATTGTATGAATATTAACTATAATCATTAAAGGATCTGCTTACTTTTGTACTTCTAGAGGTAGGAGCTCTTGCGGATATAATGTAATATTTGACGAATTTGCATGAATATATGCCATCAACACATTAAAGCATCTATTGGGATAGTGGAAGAAAGCAAGAGGATCTTTTGCAAGGCATCTTGAAGTGTACCTTGATAAATCAAAGCAGACTCAAGCAATTCCCATAGTGAGATCTTAGTCAATGTAACATGGAGATGCTTGACAAGAATGTAATCACTGGGTGCTTTAGCTATAGGTTTAGATGTTGAAGGAAGACTTGGTTTTTTATTCATTCTATTCTTATAAGTATGGGCTACTGATATATAAGAGAGAGCCTTAGAAAGATCAAGAGAACCATTATCAAATGAAACACCATTAATAGAACAAACCATTTTAAGAGAAGGACTAGCTAGATTCATGTAAATGATAGGTCTCTTAGGCCTTTGAGGTGCAATAGAGACATAGATCAGATTTACAAAATTATCACAACTAGTAGATGTGTCATAGAAAATTAGACCCTCTTGAGAAAAGAGACAATTTCATGCATAATTAGACCCGCTTTTGAGTCCCTTCACATTATTTTCCTTCAAAACAACATTTATAGGCCCTTTAGACCTATTCATTTTGACCTAGAGGCTCGTTTTACTTGAGAAAACACAAAAAATCTAAAAAATAACATTTAATGACATCATATCCTGACAACCCACCTTCAAATAGTAGTTGTGGGACCCATACGCCACCTTGGGTGCATGAGTCCCCTTTCAAGGAAAAATCAAAATTAAGTGGGAATTTAATCAATTTAAATTTTATTTCTGGTAAATATAAGGCTCTTAGGTCTAATTAATGGGAAAATAAGGTGTTGTTGCTTATAAATACACATTTCAAGTCATTTTAGACAATCTTTTATCATTTTTTTATCATCTCTCAAGAGAAATTTTTAGGGTAAAGTCTTCCATAACAAGTTTCATTAGAAAAAGTAAAAGTTATAGGGCAACAAACTAGGGTTTTTGTAGGTCTTGAACCTCACTTTTCTTATCAATATCCAACATTGCAAAGGGTTGATGATGGATGCCTATGGTGAATCATGAAGAAATATAGTGTGAAGAGGTGCAACTAGCCACCAAATCATGCCTAAGGACTTGGTTTCCTATTGATTCCATCATCCATTTTCACTCTATCTTCAGATTAAGGTTTGCATTGTGGTTTTTTAGCATTTGCATGTGATTTTATTCCTATGTTTCATGTGTTGTAAGGTTTCTAGGGTTGATATCTTGCATCATTTCAATCACTCTTGCATGTCTTGTTCTAGAGCAGTAGAATAGGGCCCTTCTTGCATTTCATCTTTTCCTAGTCTTTAACACATCTAAGGCTAGGGTTTATGCATATTTTTCTCTATCCAAGGTTTAATTACCTTTTATAGGGGTTTTACTAAGGAAATCCCCCCATTATATCAAAATTTTAAAGCTATTTTGTAGGAATTTTCTAAGTTCTAGAATTGGGTTTCCATAAAAATTTGTTGTGTAGGTGTCAAGGTACAAATCTAAGTTTTGAGATTGCAGAAATCAGAAAGTGGATTGATTTGTTATGTATGGCGAATGAGTCCATCCTAAGGTGTAGATTTGAGTCAGATATAGTTTTAGATCCCCGACTGTCAGAAAATAGGTTATGTGCATAAAAATCTTTATCTGGGACTGATTCACCCAAGGTGGCGAATGAGTCCCAGCTAGTCCAAGTTTAGATTTCATCAGCTTTCAAGATTTTTCTTCAGTCCTATACAACCTTCTAGGTGTGCATGTTCTGAGAAATAGGTTTTTGTTTAGGTTAATTTGCATTTTTATTCATTCTTTCATGCTTTTTGCAAGCAACACTGTGTTTTCAAACAAGGCATAAATCTCAATTTTGCATTCATTTTCAGTCATTTAGATTAGTCAATTGCATACATCCTGATTTGAGTGATACATAAGCATTTTTGGCCCTATCTCTCTCCTTTTAGGTAAAAAACCCTAGAAGTGCAAGAGAAGCCACTAGGGTCCCAAAAATCTATGTTTCATTGGTGAACCTGAGTTTTGAGCATCATATCATTTTGATTTACATTTATAAATGCATCTTAGGTTTTCATTATTTCATGCTCTTGCATTTTTTTAGGATTCTTAAAAACATTGCATTAGTGAAAGCATTCTTTAATTTACATCATTGCATTATTCCACATCTTTGCATTTGCATTATGTATTTATATTGTACAAAGTTGAAATTTTATAGAAAATACAAAAAAATCAGAAAAGCATTAAAAAATTCACCTCTTGGGACTCATTCGCCACTTAGGGAAAATCAGTCCCTTTATAGTTTTTCATTAGCATTTCTAGATTTTAATTTCCTACATTGCATCTTTCTGTTTTCTATCATTACATTTTTGTTTTAGTTTAATTCTTTTTGTTTCCTTAGCATAAAGTTCATTTCTTTTCATGGAATTTATGGATAGTCTTATACTTTTATGAGTTTCATTTTCAGTCATATTTTGTAGTCCTTTTAGATTAGCTTATATTGAGGAAACTCTAGCAAATATCCAAAACCAATCACACAACATATCAAATGATCCAACTAAACACATGATTCAAATTTGAAACGTCCCATTCAAGCCACTTAGTAGTGATGACATCGATAATTTAGATGAATCCATTAAGGGAATCCTCTCACTCACTTCATCCTCTAATGCTTGTAATGAGAAACCTGACACCCTTAATGATAAATCTCCCCTCAAACATTTTGATTGTGAT
Source organism: Sequoia sempervirens (assembly GCA_007258455.2). Classification (NCBI taxonomy): domain Eukaryota; kingdom Viridiplantae; phylum Streptophyta; class Pinopsida; order Cupressales; family Cupressaceae; genus Sequoia; species Sequoia sempervirens. Next base: position 472,292,764 of record VDFB02000015.1, read on the forward strand.
GACTTTGATTTGTTAGATGAAGCCCTCCAAGACTTCATCTCACATAAGTCATCCACTAAGGTTTGTGGTAACCAACTTGATATATAAATTTTCATACCTCTAATGCTTTTCTTGAATATCCTAAACTAGTTGATGACCATTTACCCTTCACACCTTTTAATAGTGATGATTTGAATTTGGTAGATGAGTCTCTTCAAGAATTCATCTCATCCAACTCATCCACTATGGTTTTTTGTGACACCTCTAAAATCAAGGAAGTTAATGTAATTCAACCTAAACTTATCCTTTACCCACCCTCACATACACTTCATCCCTCTAATCGACCATACTACACTTTATACCCACCTAACACTAATGTATCACAACAATCTAGTGATGATACTGTTTCTCATACATATAACACATGAAATAACCCACAAGTGCCACAACCAACTCCACCATCATTACCTTTCCCTAATTTTCCTAGTCCTCCTCATTATAACTCACCTACAAAGTAGTATGATCTTGTTGAACAATTAAAGAATACTCCTGCCAAAAATTTTCTCTTTGGGATTTACTTCAAACATCACCAACTTACAACACAATTCTTCAAACCACTTTAAAAAAACTCACAATTCTTCCTAGAACCACTCTAAATGATGTGTCAGCTCTCATCCAAAAATATATTCTTGACATTACTTTTCATCAACATAAGCTCCTTCCTTTGGAGTTATGAAAAAAAAATGATTCCTTTATGATCATTGCTCAATTCCATTGCAAAGGTATCAAATTCAGTCTCATAGATAACGGTTATGCCCTTAATGTGTGTAGTGTGAGTCTCCTTGATTGATTAAAAGTTCTTAGATCACAAATAATACTTGATTTTGTTTCTATTCAAGGATTTGATAATACAACAAAGCAGCCACTTGGAATAATTACTTTACCTATTATGGTTGGGGTGGTTACTTTGCAAACTCCTATCCATGTCAGGCCTAATGATCTTTCATATAATCTCCTTTTAGGCCGATCATAGATTCATGAGATGAATGTAATTCTTTCCACCCTTCACCGGATGATGAATTATGTTTATAGAAATAATATATATCAAATTGAAATAGACCCTGAGCTTGAAAGTTGCTTGCAACTTGAAAAATGGGTTACAAGTCCTTTGAAAACATTTATTCCAAATTCTAACATTGACCCTCTTGAAATTCAACACAATGATACAAAATTCATCTCTAAATTATTTGGGGATGATTGGGGATCCTTACAATTCACACCCTTGTTTATGGGAAAATACATACTTATGCAAAAGAAAGATAAGAAACATGAACAACCAACAATTATGTCCACTCAAAATTTTGAACAATCGTCTCAAAAATATATCTCTTACAATATGGATGAAAATGAAACATACACAACAAATTTTGATGAGATAGATTACCAATCTTCGCCTACCCCATGGAAAATGGAAATATTTTATGGAAAAGGCTATAAATTTGTAAAAAAATTAGGCTATAATGGAAAAAGGGTGTGGAAAATATGAACAAGGTATTTTTGTCCCTATTGAACCTAATACGCAAGAAACAAAAACTAGATTGGGATATTCTTTTTCTAAAATGGCCAATGCTACTCATTGACCATCTTTAAACATTAACATTATAACATGTTACCCGCAACACAAACTCACAATCAAACATATTGATTTTCTTGATATAACCTTATCGCCTTCATGGATGTATGTTGATAGTGATGAGGCCTTGAAACAAATGTTTGACATTTATGATACCCCATCCTCACTCACTTACAAGAAACATATTTCTCATGCTTTGAACGTTACCGAGCAAGAAGCAAGTTTTCTCATTGAAGACTTCTCTAAATCTAAAATTTCTAAATCCAACATGCACTCCCTTTAGGAGATACAATTGATGTGGTTATGGAGATTCATGAAAAGGATAAATTTATTAAAATTGGGAAGTTCCTTGATGATGAATAACAATAAGATATGACCACTTTACTTCATTATTTTCTTTAAAAAAATTCTTGGAAATATTCTGATATGCCAGGAATTGACCCAAAACTTGTGATGCATAGCATTATCCTTGTTACAAATGCCAAACCCATCTGTCAAAAGATGCACAAAATGCACCCTAACGTAGCCTTGCTTGTTATATAGGAACTAGAGAAACTTCTTGATGTTTAAGCTTTAATAAACCTATTTATTATTCCCCTTGGATCTCAAACATTGTCATAGTTGCAGAACCCGATAATCATATTAGGATATGCACAGATTTTTGAAACTTGAATAAAGCTTCTTTAAAAGATGATCTTACACTTCCTAATATAGACATGATCATGGATTCAACTGTTGGACATGCTTTGTTATCATTCATGGATGAATTTTCTGGTTATAATCAAATCCTTATTAATCCTCAAGATCAATACAAAACTGCCTTTACAACTATTTGGGGAACATTTTGTTGGGTTGTGATGCCCTTCAGTTTAAAGAATTTTGACACAACTTATCAACGTGCAATGATTAATATTTCATGATTATATTCACAAAATCTTGGAAGACTATGTCGACGATATTCTTGCTAAATCATTAAATAGACAAGACAATGTAAATGTCCATAAAATCTTTGAAAGAATCAATGAATACAACATACAATTAAATCCAAAAAAATGTGTCTTTGGCATAGATAGTGATAAAATTTATGGGTTTGTCATATCTCAAAGAGGAATTGAGGTGGATAGAAATAAAATGGATGTAATCATTAACATGCCACCTCCTCGGAATATTTCTCAGTTATGTACATTACAAGGTCAAATTCAAGCTATTGGTCATTTCATTGCATCTTTAGCCAATCACACATTACCTTTCATGCATCTCCTTAAAAAGGGTGTCCCTTTTGATTGGGATGAGGATTGTAAATAGGCTTGTGAGAGTCTAAAGAAATATTTAGCCACTCCACCTATTTTACAACCTATTATGCCACATAGACTATTTATCTTATACATCACCACATCTACCCATGCTCTTGCAATATTGTTGGCTCAACACAATGATCATGGTAAAGAAAACCCTATTTATTACATTAGCCTCACCTTAATTGATTATGAGATATGATATTCACCATTTGAAAAGCAATGTTTGGCTCTTGTATTCACTAGTAGTAAGTTGTGACATTATTTACTAAATCTTGAGGTACAAGTTGTCACAAAGTTTGATCCTCTTAGATATCTTTTCAACAAAACTGATCTTTCGGGATGCTTAGCTAAGTGGGTGATGTTTTTAACTGAGTTTGATCTTAAATTTGTTTCACAAAAAGAAATCAAAGGTCAAGTTTTAACCAATCACTTAGTTGATGCTCCTTCTCCCTTTGCTTTACCTACTAATGATTCCTTTCTTGATGAACATGTCTTAATCACTGATATTAAATCATGGGAATTATTTTTAGATGGATCTAAGTGTTGAACAAGTTTCAGTGTTGGAGTGGTACTAATTCCACCTGATGAAAAACCTATTCCTTTATTGAGAATTGTGTAAATTTCCTATGCACAAATAATACAACTGAGTATGAGGCATTGATTTTAGGTTTACAAGTTCCTTTATCTCTTCATGCTAAACATATTAAGATATTTGGAAATTCACAATTAGTCATCAAACAAATCAATGGTACATAACAAATTAAACATGAAAAATTATTAAAATACAAGGATCTTATTAAAAAAATATCAGAAAAAATTGATTCGTTCACCATTGATAAAATCTCATTCAAAGAAAATTGAAATGCAGATGCAATAGAAAGTGTAGCCTCTCTCATATCCCCGCATGATCTTTCCACAAATTTCACATTCGTTATTCAACCCATCATGAAACCTTCAATCGATACTCTGTTAGAAGGAATTTTAGCAATAACTCAAGCAACTTCTTGTGAATGGTATGATACAATATACAACTACTTAAAAGATGGTACCATTCCCAAACCTACCACAACAAATACTTGAAAGTGCTTACACAAACTCACAACTAAATATGCGATCCTTATAGATGCATTGTATAGAAGATCTTTCAATGGACTCTTATTATGTTGTCTTAAAGATTCTGAAATCCCTTTAGCACTCAAACAGGCTCATGTTGGTGCTTGTGGAGGTCATTTTGGAGGTCGTTCATTAGTGAAAAAACTTATTCGTATGGTTTATTATTGGAGACATATGGAAAAGGATTATTTCACCTATGTTAAATGATGTCACAAATGCAAAGAACATAGCAATTTGATTCATGCTCCTGCTACTGAGCTTTGTGCCAATGTTCCCATTTAGTCATTTTCAGTATGGGGGTTAGATATTATTGGAAAAATTTCACCTCCTTCTACTAGACATACGTTTATCATAACCACAACCGATTATTTCACAAAATGGGTAGACACTATCCCACTTCGTTCAACAAATGTTGAAGTAATTTTTCATTTCATATTGGAATACATAATTGCTCTTTTTGGACTTCCTTAACTACAATTGTTTTATACAATGGAACACCACTTAAGAATAGCGAAGTTTAAAATTTTCTTGAAACATTTAATATTCAACATCGTTTCTCTACACCATATTTCCGTAATCCAATTGACAAGCCAAAAATACTGATAAACTTCTTGAACAAATACTTAAGAAAACTATTAGCAATAATCATAAAGACTAGCATACACAACTATCTTATGTGCTTTGGGCTTACAAAACTAATGTTCAATCATCCACTATAAATACCCCTTATAGCCATGTTTGTGGTACTGATGTGACTATGCCCTTGGAGTTAGAAATTCCTACTTTGTGAGTTGCTCTCTACAATCTTTTTTATGATGACACTTATAAAGCTCAATTATTACATCAACTTGAGATGCTTGATGAACAACACATTAACACTCTCTAACATCTCCAAACTCACATTAAACAATTACAACACAAACATAACATTCATGTTATTCCTCAATCATTTTCTAAGGGAGATTTTGTTCTTATTGAAAATAAAAGAATTGCTAGTGCTGACAATGAAGACAAAGATAAGTTCAGGCCTAATTGGTTAGGATGTTACATAATTGATACCAATTATGGGTCTAGTGCTGATCTCTTAACATAGCTTGATGGAATGTCCCTTAGAGAACCTATTAATGTCATGCATCTGCACCAATATTATCTCTAAACTCCTTTGAATAGTATGAATGGTATAGCAGTGTTGTTTAAATTTATTTGATGTCATAACTTTCACATTGCTTTGTTCTTGACAACTAATTTTTTCTTGTTTGTTCGGAACAGTAAGGTAATTATTTAAGTTCATTTTATAATTTTTTAGGCTTTTTACTATTCAAGCTCTTTTTGTGTTAAATTGAATCCTTATTGGTTTATTTAATTTAGCATATTCTTTTTCATTTATTAATGTTGTATCTATGGTAAAACTAAAATATGTTTATGTTAGATCACACCATTCTTGTTAAATCATGAAGCCATTAATTAAATACTTTTTACCATAATTCATTTAATTAATCACATAACATTTAACATTCACAAAAAAATAAAATCAAAGTGTGCATGTCTATATATATATATCAAAGTTTTATGTACATCTCAAGAATCATATACAATATCATATGGTCTGTGAGAGCTAGACCCCTCATGATCTAGCACTTGTGATCCAGTCCCTAGACATTGTGAGATGGTCGTGTGTGACCATTATCATGAAATTTTGAGTCTTAGTGCATACTCTAGACCCTGTACTCGCCCAATGACTATAAGATGCTCATCTGCCATCTGGTGGCTCGTCGCTTGTGTCTGTGCCAGCTTTACTGATGTAGAGTGAGCAGGGAAGTTCACCAATCTCAGATGGCAGAGGTTCTTTTATGAGTGCTTCTGTCAAACACTCTTATCAACACACCCACAAATGGCAGTCTTTGTATAAAGAAAAATCAACTCACCAAGAGCCTTTGAATCTCAGACCTTTGAGGGACTTGAAATCATCTCAAACATGTTCTATCAGACCACAATCAAACACCATAGCCATTATTAGCACTTAGGAAACCCCATGAGTTCATTCCTCAACTAGTAGACCTCTTTCAACCCAATTGCTTGTAGCACCGCCCTGTAGGACAATCCACTTAATTCTCACCCACAAACCTATATTTGATTTAAAATATTTTTTTAGGCAAATATAATATGCTTCTACAAGGCCACAAAATCTTGCTTCTTGACAGTGGTTGGAAAAGTGACCATGAACCAACCTATTGATGTCCTCAAGAGGCCTAATTGAGTGCACTTGACTGGTTTTTGGTTACCTAGGCTCACCCCTTCTCCCCAGAGCCTTTTTCCAAACTCCTACAGGATACTTACAACCATATTCAACATTCCTAAGTGCCACCTTGAAGAAAAATCTCTCAAAACAAGCAAAACTCAGTTTTTTGCTTCACCAATTAGGCCTGTCACATGAAGATGCCAGACCTAGTTCAATGCACAAAATCCTCCACACACCTTTCCATTCTCCAGAACCAAGAAAATATGAAAATTTACACAAGTATCTTCCATCCCACCAAGAATCAGCATTTTTACAATGTGGAGATGGAAGGAAGAGCCATTTTTCAACCAAAACCCTTGTTTTGAGGGTTTCAGACCTACTTCTGCTAAAACGGCTATAACTTTTGCTACACTCAATAAAATCTTGTCAAATCAATTCCAAATGAAAGCTAGTTATTCCCTCTTTCCAACCACATTAGTATTGTACCTGTATAGTCTGTTAAAAATCCATACCACGCATTTTAGCAGCAACTTTTACACAGTTTTTTCCAGAAAATAGCAATTTTTCATTAGAACTTCAAAAAACGTGTTTCATCAGTCATGCCTCGACCATGAGAGGCTTATTTCAAATTATAACAACCTTTCCCAATGTTCTCCAACTGAAAATTTGATTAGTTACATGTCAAAACTAATCAAACTTCACTTTAGTCTCTTAATTGCCTAGTTAAGGCAATGCACACTACTTCCTATAAGCCCAATTTAAATGAGGCTTCAAAAGGTGTAAAAAGACACCAAAACCACTTGAAATCATCAAGGAAACTCCCATCAAGTACCTAGTTGCATCATGGAATTTTGATTCTTTAATTTTCCAAGGTGCACCAAGCTTACAAAATGAGGATGGAGACCTTGTTATTACATAGAAACTTAATACCAAGACCAAAACTCAACAAAAAGCCTAGAAAACATATTGAAAGGAAATTAAGATGGTCCTTAGGACCTGATTACATCAAATTCAACTTGAAATCAAACACAGAAACAAACAAGGCCTCAAAGAGGCATGGAAACCCAAGGTGCCCCTGCACCATTTACCTCAAGTCTCTCTACCTTTCTTGAAGTCTGTACTCATTGTAGTGCACTCTTTTCCCTATAGAGTCACCCCCTCACACTCTCGTATGCTACTCGTAGCCTCACAAATGATCTGAGTGACTCTAGCTCCTCCATGATTGATGGAGGCATGCAGTCAAGGTCTATCTCATCCTCCTCGAGGGATGTTGGTACTATCTCTATGGCTACCTGATGATAAAACTCTCACCAGTCTCTTGTTTCTCCTACAAGATAGATCATGTACACAATTATTAACACATCATCATGATCTATATACACACAAATGGGTATGTGCAGGATCATGATGGGCCAAAAAGTGACAATATGATGGGTATTTGTAGCGTATGTGGCTAATGATTTTTTCTTTACCCATACTTGATGAAATGAAAAGGGTTTTTTAAGGAGATTCTCAGATTTCCACCAATATAAATTATGCTTTACTTTGAATTTAATAAATAATTATTATTCATTTTATACTTGAATTACGACTAAAGTGCTGATTGATACGCTGATTGAAAAACATCTATAGCTTTCAATCGGTATCACATTTTTTTAATCCAAAACATGCATCACATTCTATGATTCACATACTATAGGATTAAAAAAATAAAAAATAAATTTCATGAATTTTTGACCAAGTTAAGGTAGTCAGACATATGATTTTTTATATTTTTTAAAAGTTGTAATAAACAAATCATAAATAATTATTTACTTAGAAAAAAATTATAAAAAAATATGCATCACATCCAAACATAAGTCCTCTACTTATGTCTAAAATCTTATAAAAAAATATTTTTCATTTTATTGTGGTTAGGGTGGTCAGACGGACACCTACTTCTTATTTTTTCCCTGAAATTTAAGTACTACTGCATTGAAATTTGAAATTTTCACCAAATAGATTTAAAATTAAAAAAATATAGTATTTTAGAAACTACATTCAATTTTCTATAGATTCTATTCTTACATATTTTTGAAATAATATAGATAACTTATTCAAATTTTTACGTTAAGTTGCTAAACTCTATTTTTTTTGAATTTTTTGCCACTTAAGGGCCTATTTTTTCCATGATGATCCTGCACATACCCAAATAAAGCATAAATCACTAAAGGACATGCATAAAATCAAATTTCATCACTTATGTCTCTAGATGCATGAGGAATTCCAACCTCCTCATCTTTGGGGGACATGGAGGATGTGCTAGCCTCTCTTTGACTATGTGTGTTGATTTTTGTTGTAGCTACTGCTCGTGATCCAGTCCTATAAGTATGTGATGACTCTCCATATTCATACCAATCCTCAATAGCTACCTCATAACCCTCACTTAGGGGTGGCTCCTCCTCATAATAATAATCCTCCTCATAATCCTCATCCTCCTCCTCCTCATTCTCTCCTCCATCCTAGTTCTCATAATTAGGATCATCCTTGGATTGGTACTCCTTATCGATAATATTTGTACAAATATAGATTGGCTTCTACTGTATCTCCTCTACTCTCTCCTCTTGCTCATCACCCTCATTTTTTGCTACCTCTACATCACCTAGAGGAAAATCTATGAGAAACATAGGAGCTGATTGTGCATATGGCCACCACTCCTCCTACTCGTTTGTGCTACCCACATCAACAACATCAAAGAGTGGTGGCTGGTCATGATCTAAATCATTGGAAGCACTCTCATGTACATGATCTATCATTAGCCAAATAGTGTCACCTGGCCTACAAGCACTCTGCACCATTTGTCTAGTGAAGGGAAATTCCCTTAGTGGTATTTACACCTATCCAAATTTTCACATGAATCGCCCATAATATAATGGTTGTACGATGTAGTCCTACCTCGCTGCTAGATATCTATCCATCTTCATCCTCCATAACTATCTGGCAAGGTCTGGCCACTATTGAGTGAGTAGATAGGACCTCCATAGCATCGCATCCTCCTCTAGCCAGTCGAATCTCACCCTCTAAAAGTGTAAATCACCATACTACCATAGCCATCACAAAGGATAGCCGAATGCTCATGGGTATCTTGTTACTATAGTACAAGGGTATCCTACAAGTTTGGTACATGTGATATGCTCAAGGAACACAACCTATAGAAGCTTACAATGGACCATACTAACGATCTCTCGAAATACAAACCAACCAAATTCATAATACAAGTGTGCTAGAATGCAACAGCCCCAACTATAGATTTCCCTTTGCTCATACACATCCCTCATATCAAGTATACCAGTCCCCCATCCAAGTATGTCCCTCATCCATCTAGATTGAGAACCAATGCCACTATGTGCATGATAATCCATCTAACCATAGGAGCTCTTGAATACAACATGGGAAGCTCAATCCATGCTCTAACCCTCTCATCATGTACATGTCCGTCCAAACAATACTTCATATCTCTCTTCTCCCAAAATGATTGACCCCCCTAGAAATAAACTTGTACTCACCAAATAGGAACTCAGAGAATGTGGTGTATGTCCTCGAGAAGGTGATGGTTATTTCCCTATTGGGAGGATGAAAGGTACAGGTATTTACATCCCTACGCTCACACAGAGCCATCAGCATGGTGTCATGGTATCTCATGGGTGGCATAAGATATGAGCAATAGATACCCACTGAGTGTAAATTCTCTATCTCTACCGATAATAATGCTATTGCATGATCTCTCAAAAATTTCAATTGTATTCTACCTATTTGCTACTATGATTGGGTGGGAAGCTATCAAAATCATCACAAAATGCTCTAAATTTCATCTAATATTTTCAATTTTCATAATTTTCATCATGCAAGTGTGTTAAAGCTAATCTATTGTGCTTTCATAATGGCCCTAGACACTTTAGAACCCTTTTAGGACATTTCACAAATAAATAGGGACACTTCACAAAGAAACAAGACACTTTGCAAACAAAAGGGATACTTTGCGAATAAATGGGACACTTTGTGAAAAAAGGGGAGACTTTGTGAAATTTTTTTCAAGAACCCTAAATTAACCTATCCATGCATAAAAAATCATTAAAATACCATCAAATCACAATGCAAAAGTTACATATTCTACTCACCTCATGATACAAATCGTCACGTGCCACTTGCTCACTAAGATCATCTAGCTGTGAAGTTGTATAATCCTTTATACTCGATATTTTCTTCTCTCACTCATCGCTTTCAAGGAATACGAAGGTAAAATGAATAGTAAGTGACAAATTACTTTCTTCTCCTTCTTTAATCACTTTCCATGTCTTCCTACTTTTATGCATTACCTTAGGGTTATTGTCTCTTAAAGGCTTTATAATGCATATCTCCTTAAAATCATCATAACAGGTGCTAGGGTAATCTATTTTCAATGCCATTTGATGCATTGGAATTGTGATTCCACACCTAACAAAATCATTTATCTATCATTATGTGGCATGGTACTTGGAAGTGCCCTATGATATGATGTTTCTTGTTTGACATGGCCAGGTTGCTACCTTGATTCAACCTCTGTAAAGCAAGTGAAATCAAGGGGGGCATACATCTACCCTCAAATTCGATTCCTAAGAGTTACATAAAAATATTTTTGAGCAATTAATGGCTGTGTTGTAGGATGCGGTTCCTAATGCTATGGTTGTGCAGATAACTACACTAGGGGATTTGTTCTCCCATCTTTCTGAATATGTATCCTTTTATGTAGTAAGGTGCATTCTTTAGAGTCCTTTAGCTTACATATGCACATAGAGTCATATGGGTGCTAAAGTGGGGGCTAAATATGTCATAGAAAATTGGACCCTCTTGAGAAAAGAGACAATTTCAAGCATTATTAGACCCACTTTCGAGCCCCTTCACATCATTCTCCTTAAAAAAAAATTGATAGGCCCCTTAGACCTATTAATTTTAATCTAGAGGCTTGTTTCACATGAGAAATCACATAAAACCCGACAAACAACATTTAATGACATCATAGCCCAACAACCCACCTTCAAATAGTAGTAGTGGGACCCATTCACCACCTTGGATGAATGAGTCCCCTCTGGTGGGACCCATTTTCCAAGGGTGGTGAATGAGTCCCATTTGAGGGAAAACTCAAAATTAAGTGGGAATTTAATCAATTTAACTTTTATTTCCAATGAATGTCAGCCTCTTAGCTCTAATTAATGAGAAAATAAGGTGTTGTTTCTTATAAATACACATTTCAAGTCATTTTAGACAATATTTTATCATCTTTATGTCATTTTTTTATCATCTCTCAAGTGAAATTTTTAGGGTAAATTATTCCACAACAAGTTTCATTAGCAAAAGTTGAAGTTTTAGGCAAGAAAACTAAGGCTTTTGTAGGTCTTGAATCTCACTTTTCTTGTCAAGATCCAACATTGCACAGGGTTGATGAAGCATTCCTATGGTGAATTATCAAGAAATATAGGGTGAAGAGATGCAACTAGCCACCAAATCATTCCTAAGGACTTGGTTTCCTATTGATTCCATCATCCATTTTCATTTTATCTACATATTAATGTTTTCATTATATTTTTTTAGCATTTTCATGTTATTTTACTCTTATGTTTCATGTGTTCTAAGGTTTCTAGGGTTGATATCTTGCATCATTTCAATCACTCTTGCATGTCCTGTTCTAGAGTAGTATAATAGGGCCCTTCTTACATTTCATCTTTTCCTAGTCTTTAACACATCTAAGGCTAGGGTTTATGCATATTTTTCTATATCCAAGGTTTAATTACATATCTATGGATTTAACTAAGGAAAAAACCCATTAGATAAACTCTTTTAAGTTATTTTGTAGGAATTTATTGAGATGTAGAATTGGGTTTGCATCATAATTTGATGTGCAGGTGTCAAGGTACAAATCTAAGTTTTGAGATTGTAGAAATCAAAAAGTGGACTAATTCACCATGCATGGTGAATGAGTCCATCCTAAGGTGAATATTTGAGTTAGATGTAGTTTTAGATCCCCGACTATCAGAAAATAGGTTCTTTGCAGAAAAGTCTTGATTTGGGACTAATTCTCCCAAGGTGGCGAATGAGTCCCAATCATCCCAAGTTCAAATTTCATCAGCTTTCTAGATTTTTCTTCAATCCTTTGTAGCCTTCCAAGTGCACATGTTCTAAGAAATAGGTTTCTGGTTAGGTTAATTTGCATTTTTATTCATTCTTTCATGCTTTTTGCAAACAACACTGTGTTTTCAAACAAGGCATAAATTTTAGTTTTGCATTCATTTTCAGTCATTTAGATTAGTCAATTGCATTTATTTTACTTCATCTATTCTAGGTAACATTGCATACATATTTATTTGAGTGATACATAAGCATTTTGTGTGCTATCCATCTCCTTTTAGGTGAAAAACCCTAGAAGTGCAAGAGAAGCCATTAGGGTCCCAAAAATCTATGTTTCAGTTGAATAATTATTTGAAATATTCTCAACATAAATCAAAATGTGATAAAATGCAGAAGGATATTCATCGTTCACTAATACATCATCTCTAGAGGAGACTATATTGGAATAGAGAAGAGATTCATCATTTACTAATGCATCATCTCTGGAAGAGAGTGCAATAGAACAAGGATGAGATTGATCACTCACCAATGCAACATATCTAGATGAGAGTGCATTGGAATGGAGAGCAGATAGAGTAACATTGAGGAAGGTATTAATGATTTCATCTTCTTGCAACAAAATATCCTATGAAGCAAGAGGACTTTCATGAGAATGGTCAAAGATATAAAGTGGCATAAGTAAGTCCAAGTCACCATCACATGCATGAAATGGAATATCATTCATTTTGAACAAAATCATAAACTAAACTAATAAAAGAAGATATTAAATTCATTACATTTTTTTTGGTATTTTCTATGTTCTAGTAATTCCTATTTTTGGAGGTCTTCGGAGTGGAATTTGAGGTTGGAACTTGCATCGGTCTATAAAAATCATTTGTTGAAGGAACTATTTTTTTAGGGATTGAACTATTTCTCTAGGAGACCTTTCCTTGATAGTGCAAATGGTTCTGAATTTTGAGCACCGAGTCAAAAGTTATGACCCCGCCAAGTAGGGGTAAATAAGTTCCTAGTTTTTCATAATATTTTCTCTTCACACTAGGTTCACCAAAATGTAGAGAAGGGGGATTCAATTCTCATGATTTCTCTTAATTCAGAGAGCTTCATGGGGTGAACTTCCCCAAACTAGCTCAAGAACAATGTGAAAGTTTAAGAATCTGAAAGAGAATGTCACAAATTTTTTGGACAAACTGACAAGCTCTTGGCCAAAGGACGTCGACACATAATATAGCTGACAACACGGTGTGTTGGCATTTGAAAGGTTTTTTGGTGTCCTAGAGGCACCCTGGAATCTCTTATGGACTAAAAAGCAAGTTTTTCATAGAAAATGGCTAAATGACTCTAGCTATCTGATTGCTAAGAACTTACCAAATGCAATAAAGTAACAAAAATTAGTAGAACTAAAATAAAGAAGCATAAATGATAAAGTTAAAGAGGAGAAAGGAATTGCTTACAGCCACACAAGTAATGAAGCTTCCAACATATGAATGTCTTTAATAGCTTTGTTTATAAGATTGAGAGAATTTTTTGGGGTTGTATAGGGGTTTGCCTCAATCAAACCCCCATTTTGGTGTTCCCACCTTCATGGACAGCTAGATAGAAAGAGAGAGAGAGAGAGAGATGAACCAAAATGGAC